>ML818276.1:30460-42171 GCA_009831015.1 Picea engelmannii | reverse complement strand
CAATAGGCTCAACAATGCCTTGTGCATGCTTACCCAAACCTTTACCTTCATAGCCCATTTTTAACAACAACTTGGACCCTATTCCTCTTGTGTGACTTTCAAAACCACCAAAACATTCATCTTTAGAGGAATTAGAAGATAAAATAACATTGCATACCTTATGTTCATGCATGTACTTGGTAAGGGTTTCTTTTGCCTCATGGAGTTGAATCTCCATCTCATGAAACCTTTGCAAAAGATGGTCTTTCTCCTGCTTCATGGCCATCAACTGATCTTCAAGGGCAATGTTCTTATCATACATCTCTTTCATCAAATCTCTCATGAGTATAATTTCTTCTTTAAAAAATGGAAATGTATGAGAACTATCAATACTCGAAGCTTCTGCCATCCTTGCAAGATATCAAACTTCAACACCAAACTTGCACAAAATCCAACAGCTAAATATCAAGCTATCAATAGCAAACACATGAGAAAAACAAACTTATGCTATGATACCACTTGATCTGAAAATAGAAGGCTGACTTGTTATGCTATGCAAGCACCCCTACTTCATTAAAATAAACTTTACAGGACCTTGCTTCATGTGTTAAAATATGCAAAATAAACTTATGTGTTAAGTTCATGTATCTTCTTGTAAATGCTTATGTGTGAGNAAATGTTCTTTTAAATGGTTATATATGTACTTGCAATAAATACACAACAACACAACTTGCAGCAAACAAACCATCAAACTCAGAACAATCACAACATGATAAAGGAGTTCACCCCCCTCCGGGCTACATCTCCTTGAGCCTCCATCAATGGACTTGGCTCTCTGGGATTAATTAGTCAAAAGTTATTTTACAAGATGCTTCTCAACTCCAATGGAAAAACCAACTGTACCATTGATATCAGAACACATAAAAACCCCAAAAATGACTAATAGAACTCCGAAAACGGATCATGGCTCATCCGGGCATGACCTCTTCTACATGTGGCCATAAGATTCCCTGAGCTTCTCTTTGGAAAAAACACCTATAAAAGTCCTCAACAGCCTCTGAAACCTATCCCAATGTGCTCATAGCATATCAATTAGCCAAAAATGATTATTCATTCACAGAAAACAAACATAGGCTCACCAAACCATGTCCTCCATCAAAGAGGGCTTCAAGCTCCCTGGAGCTTGCTGAAACTTCAATGGTGAAACACTTGTAGAAGAAGTCTTCAAATGGCCTTGAAAACAGCACCAATGGATCCATCACGTCCAAAAACCCCTGGCTGGGCTTTTACGGCACCTCAATCGACCAAAAACTGAGAAAGTTAGACCTCCTTCATTTTCCTCCTTCTACTTTGCTGGAACTGGTTCTACAGAACGCACCTCTGTGTGCATGAACCTGGAACACGCTCCCAAAACGCGTTAAAACCTGGCACCGAGTGGTTCCGAATAACCATGCAAACTGTAGGACGGTTAGGGCGCCTCCAGCCCCCAACCGCCTAGCTCTCGGGCACATGTTGTCCTCCATATGACCACGCGTTCAAATAAAAAGGGCCAACGGTTTGTGGGAAAATAAGACAACGCCACATGGCAGGTCGTTTGAACCGTGCAAACCAAATTTTAACCGCGCCCAACGGTCATATGGTAATAGCGCAAAACCGTGGGTCAAACAAACCTCACGCACCATTTTTTAAACCCACGCAATATTACAATATGGTTATGTTTTAAATAAACTATGGGTTATAATTTATAAACCCGTGCCATATTAAAAAAATACATGGTTTTATATATTGTATAACATAAACCATGCGTTGTTGACATTTTGCGCATACATATATAGATATGTTCACATAGAAAAGGGTATGACCATGGGTCGGGGCTAAGCCCCGGCCTGCACCCTTTTTTCCGTATAAAACAAAATGTCAACATAAATATATGTTTTATGCCATAACTAACAAAGGATAATGGCGGGAACGTTGGTTATTGGAGTGTTATGAAATTGTTTGGCTTGTGGGGAGGTCTGGGGGTCGAACCCCGTGGCCTCCATATCATTTTACATATATACATCCATATAAACCAACCAGATAGTGACACGTGGCGCCAATGGGTTGGGCCACGTGTCCACACATTATTGGCTACAAATGACACGTGTCAACACCCGATTGGGCAACCACCATCCAAATAAAAATACGCCATGTCATCAAACTGCCACGTCATCATGATGGTACAGCCCTTCCACGTGGCCGTACAGACTGTACGGACAGGTACAATCAGCATCCCAAATTTTTCATGTTTGGCTTGGCGGACAGATCGCGATATATCCTCCATACGGACTCCGTTTGTGAAAGTAAATATACCTCCAGAATCAGGAATACGAGACGGATGCAATGGAACTATTTTCATCACATTCCGAGCACTTTGAAAATTGAGCAAAATTTTTCCCCCTGGTCCAGATTTTGATCACATTTTCCTCAACAACCCTCAACATTTTCCTCAACATTCCTTCAATAAAGCCCAACGCTCCCCCAGAATGGTGTCTTGAGTGTTGCAACGCTCCCCCAAAGAGGGGTAGGGAGCGTTGGCACTCCATGACAATGGGTAGGGGAGTGTTTCCCTTCAAAAATCATTTTTAAGTGGTTTTCTTCATGGAAAAATATTTCTACTCTTTTTCATGTGATTTCTCCTTCTTAAACCAGTCTTTGAAGGTGTCTTAAGTGTCTCTGTGATGTTTTTGGAGACACGACATAGGTAAGATGTCAGTGTGATGTTTTTGACACTTTCGACACATGTGGTCAATATGCGACAGTTGTGACACTTGTAATGACGACAATAGGTCATCATTGAAGTGAGTAATTTTGATGTGCAATAGATTGCCCCCCAAAGTGCAAAGTTAGAAGATAGAAAATGATGACTGAAGTACTTTGTAGACTTTTTAGAGCAAGGGTTAGGACTCAAAGAACCTAGAAGAAGCTTCACACAACCATCAAACAAATATTATGACATGTTTCAAACCCAAGGTAGGCATACCTATGCTTGAGTGATAAATAATTGCAAGGTATGGCCGCCATAAGATACAATGTGGATCCATAATTATATTAACAAATAGTATAGCCACCAAAGATACAATGTGGATCTATACTCCTATGACATGAACTGATCATAGCCATGAAGAATACACAGTGGATCTACAAGACAACAAGACATAGACACGACCAATACAAAGTGGATCTATGTGACAGTATATGTGTCAATGTTCAAAAGAAACTCCATCACAACCTGGGAAAAGTACATATAAGAGTGATGAATCGACCTCAGATCTTCTTACCGATCTTGGTGTAGTATGAATCTAACCATGTGAATAGATGTCCTGATGTCGAACATGGAAGAAACCACTTGATTACCAGTCAATGAGGTAAACCGTTAACAAGCGCCAGGGAAATAACCATTGATGTCAATGATTTCCAAGGTACTCTAGTACATTCTAATGAATGTGAATGGATGATATGAATGTGGAATCATCCGATCAGAGGTCAATGATGTAAACCCACTATCAGACCCAAGGATGCCTTCCATTGAGGCATGCAGGTCCCAAGGTACTAACTGGTTTCTAAGTCTAATTCCTGGATAATGTGCTAAAGTCTATAGGAGCAGACTCATCGAAGGAGGGCCTTGATGTATCCCCTATCATCGACATGAAACTCAGACAGAGATGTAATTGGTGGATCAAAATAACATGGACTGACACGAGTATTGAAACAAAACTTTGTGATGGTTGACTCTTGAGGCAGATAATTCCCTTGAACACTGAGGCACGACAACAAAAACATGACATGGACCAAAACACGATAATGCAGTGGATACTATGACTTTTGTCGGGTGACCCAAAGGAGTAACAAAACTCAGAGGACTGGTTCAATGCAAAGTTTCAACAGATTAAAATGTGTGCAAAGACAAAGTGTCATGTTCAAGGGCGACTATAAGAGTTACTTGTAATGTTCTCAAAAAATTCTTGGCTTTCTTCTTTCAATCCCCCCCCCATACAGATAGACGAGTAACTCTTTTTTATTTAACGAGATCGAGGAGGGTAACACATGCTCAATATAACTAAACTTCGGTAAGTCCCTCTTCCTTTGTTTAAAAAACTAGAAGAAGTAAGGGTTCGGTCTCGTATGGGCCCTTCAATGTATATTTTTTAATGAGTCCAGAGAAGGTAAACTCGGTGGTTTTTCATATTTAAAGAGTCTGAAAATGACTTAAAGACAACTCCAGTGTTGTCCTTTTTTGTAATGTTAGTCTCATGAGGCCAAAAAATAGATAAACTACCACTCAAAAGACACTTTTTCAAACCTTTTAACGAGTGTGAAAGGAAGCAAGATCACTTGGAAATAGTTTCATGTTTAGAGAGTTTGAAAAGAGCTTAAAGAAGACTCCAGGGGATTCCTTTTTCGTATATCCATGTGAGCCCGAAAACAATATAAAAGGTTGGTTCGTTACATTCTCATGTTTTTACGAGTGCGAGAAATAACAAATACTAATATTGGTACTCTACCCCCAACTTGAAAGCTAGTGGCTTAACTCCAGAATGATCATCAAAGGCTGGAGACATGCCCCCCAAGATTTAATTCATTCATCAACTTTGAGGTTGTCCCCCATTTCTGTACAAGATGGAGAAAAAGGATAAGGGTGGATGGAAAGGAGGTTCAAATACGAGACCTAACGAAAGACTCGACTTGACATCTACGAGATCTGGCAAAAGACTCAACCTGACATGAGAGATGATTGTTTCATTTTTTAACGAGCTTGACACAGGAAAAGAACTATTCTCAAGGCTCTGGGTTGAATCCCCAGATTTCTATTTCATTTTTTAAACAAAATTCCCACAAAGAGAAAAACTATGCTCATAGCTTCTGTTTCATTTTTAAATGAGCTTTCCATAGAGAAGAGAAACTATGCTCATGACTTCTTCTTGATCATGGCTTCCAAGAGGATAATTCTCTGGAAGGACTCCATGTCAAGGGACAACAATCGGCCATGGATTTCAAGAGATCTTCACTAGATGGAAGAACGATGCTATGGAAGAAACACATGTCGAGGGTATCGTTAGGGGTAAGGAGATAAGGCTCTAATATCCCTACCAAAGAGATCATTGTGTCAACTACCAGATCTAAGTCATCGGAAGTTGAAGTCATGGGAGACAATGCCACATAATTGACCCATGGCAGGGGTGATACCGACCGCATATAAGAAACGTGTAGGGAGGTCATTGGGTTGATGGTCATGTCAGGGCCAATAAACGAAAGTTTATCGATAGTCACCATTCTTCCATTGTGTGGGAAATATATCACACGAAAAAGAGTGGACACAATAGCTTTCATGGAATAAACATAATCTCGCCCAAGGAGTAAATCGAAATCCAAGGGGTCTTGGACTACCATAACATCAATAAAGATAGTTTTCCCTCCCAAAGCTATCAGAAACTGAGGAAGGAATCCTAAAGGGTGACTGGTTCTTCTGTTAAAAGAGAAAAGAGTCTGGGTAATTGGCACAAGCCGGGGATAACCCAAAGCTTTCCAAGAAATAGAGGACAAAATACTAATAGATGAACCTTCATCTATCAATGCATGAGGAACGTCCCGACCACAAACCTAAACTGTAATCTTGAAGGTAATATGAGAGGGAAGACAAGTTCCAGTTAGCACACCCCAATAAAAAATGATGGCCTCATTACTTGGAGGGGGTTTTGTAGGAGAGGGAGGAATGACCCCAAGCACACTAGATTTTGTATCAACGAGAAAAATATGGGCATAATCGGGTTTACTCTCTAGAGGGAGAGTAGGATCAATTGATAATGGCATCAAATCGACCACTTGGGTTTCATTCTCCAAGGGGAGAATGGGGTTAGCAGGTGGAAACAGATCAACCGCTTGGGTTGCACTTTATGATGGGATAGCGGGATCGATCAAATATGGGATCGGATCAACCACTTTGCCAACTGGTTCAACTAAGGCTGTGACCAGATTGACGACATGATCAACCGGACTGGCCGATGAAGGGACCAGAGAAACCACTTTGGCACTCGTCAAAGGAGGAGTGGGATTGACCATGTTGGCAATATTCATATGAAGGGTGGGACTGACCAATGACGGGACTAGATCAGTCACCTGGGTTTCACTTTTCAGATGAAAAGTGGGGCTGATCAATGACGAAAATGGATCAACTAATGTGGTTAGTGGTTCAACTGAGGATGAAACTAGATTGACCACCTGATCAATTAGACTGACCGGGTATGGAACCAGATTGACCATGCCATTAATGAATGATGGGTTGGGGGAAATATTACTATAACCAGTTGGAAGTTGAAGCTTTACCAAAAGAGAAGAAGCCTCATCCATACGAGGACAAAGGTGAGAATAATGATCACCTTCACATAACATGCAAGGAAAGTTGACAGTTGTCTTCTTCTTACCAACCTTAATGCCACTAGTTTATGGGGCATCACTAGCATGTACATCATGGATCGATGACATGGATGACCACATTTCTAATACCTTGGGAAGACTAGGGAAATCCCTCAGAAAGTGGTCACCCTTGCAAAGACTGCAAGGGAATTTGGGTTTCAGATTCTTCGTTTTAATCTTGTCACCCTCATCAACACTCTCAGTACGATCAACAGTAGTTGGTTGCTTGGATCCAACATTTGATGTAGTTGGAGGCGTGGTCCTTTTCTGGTTCTTCATCTTATCTTTTCGTTTCTTCTTCTTCTTATCAACTTGGCTACTTTCTTTGCAGCTTTCACTAGGCGAAAAAAGAGAAATGGAAGGAGACTTGACGAGCGAAGAAGGAGAAAGGTTGACCTGAGGTTGATGTGTGGGTGGTGTGCTTACACCTGAATCACCTACATTCGAGATCACTGGTGTAGAAAAAAACCATACCGGTAACCCAATTGTGAGACCTAGAAGGTTCAAAGTAGCGATGTAAGTGTTGGAAAACTGAGAGGGGGCGGTGAATCAGTTGTTACCGTGCTTAAACAATTATGGTTATTTTAAACTCTTTGTAGAGACACTGAATGATCATCACAATAATGCAGGGAAATAAACAATGTCACTTTCAACATCATTCACATATATGAGAAACACAGAGATAGATATTTCCCGAGGAAATCCATGCAGGGTAAAAACCTCTTTTTCTTTATATGATAAGTAATAGTTACATTAATTACAGTATCATAAATATGAGCACCAACTCATAATGAGGCTACAACCTCAGTTTTGCAAGCTGTAACTTACTGAGAGCACCAACTCTCTGTTTTCTCTAGCACCCACTAGAAGGAAGCACCAACTCCCTAGTTTCTCTAGCACCCACTAGAAGGAAGCACCAACTCCCTAGTTTCTCTAGCACCAACTAGAAGGAAGCACCAACTCCTTGGTTTCTCTAGCACCCACTAGAAGGAAGCACCAACTCCCCGGTTTCTCTAGCACCAACTAGAAGGAAGCACCAACTCCCTATGTTCAAGCACCCACTTGAACCTTTGAGGACACCAATCCTCCCTAGCTCCTCCCAACCACCCTGAAATATAAATCTTTGCTACTGAAACTTATTACAATGATATGATGTTCAACAATGGCTTACCAGACTCATCACTGTCCTGCTGCATTTCATTTCTCTGTCTACCTCATTGCCTTTCTGCATACATCACTTGCGCTATCTGTTCTTCCTCTTTTTATGCTCTGTGCTCCATGTCCATTCACTACACAGTTCCTCTTCTTTTCTATTCAGCTGCTGCACTCTCCTTCTTCACACATGAATCACCTTCACCAACAACAACCACATCAAACTCCAATAGCGACAGCAACACCAACAACTTCTCTTCTCTGTGCCGTGTATATATATAGCTTCTGCGCATCTTGTGCATGCAATATTTTCCATTCCTATGCATGCTCATACCGCACCAATATCCTCCACATCTCAAGTGCTCTGCGTGATCATCATCGTAACTCTTAAGCTTCTCTGGCCATTTTCCCACGTGTTCAGCATCATAGGATGTTATGTTTAGATTCCTCAGCCTCTCTGGTAGTTGAGACTCTTTGTTTTCTCGGTGACAATCGAGCTCACCTTCTCTGTTTCAGTTACAGGCTTCTGCGCTCATCCTTTTGTCAATCCCTTCCAAGAATAGTCTTCCTTCACTTGGACGAAGATTGGAGACTCTTCATCTCCTCTTGCGATCACACAGGGGTCTCTTCGAATTCTCTAGCAGACGCCATCAATGGTTTCTGGCAGTTTCACTGTGTCATGCATCAGTAGCCCTATGATATACACTTGATCTGACAGTTCAGATTACATCGTGATCTCACATATTGCGATATCGGGATTCCTGATGTCAATAATCTTTGACATGTCCAACTCTCGATCCCCAAAACTCCGACAAGGACTGGAATCAATGGTCCAGATTCAACCTTAATCTGACGGCTCAGATTACATCGCAATTTCACATATCATGATATCGGGATTCCTGATGTCAATAATCTTTGACATGTCCAACTCTCGAACCCCGAAACTCTGACAAGGACTGGAATCAACGGCCCAGATTTGATCTTGATTCAACGGCTGTGATTTAAGTCGCAATTTTTCATATCGCGAAATCGGGATTCCTGTTGCATTTTTTCTTTGACATCTCCAACATGCGATCCTCGAAACTCCGACATGGTGTAAGTCTGCTGACGTCACATGTGTTAAATAACTGCCATGTGTCACCCTGATTCGTGACTTACATGTGCTTGGCATGTTAAATCAGTCTGACACTTGTCATTACCTGGTTGTGCCACGTGTTCCTAGCTAACATGGTTTGTTGACGTGAGTCGAATCGACGGTCTAGATAACATCTTGATCTGACGGTTCAGATTCAGTCGAGATTTTGCATATCGCGAAATCAAGATTTTTGTGGATGATATTACTTGTCATCTCCAACTCTCAATCCCTGAAACTTCGACAGGGAGTCGGATCAACGGTCCACATAACCCCCTGAGATGGACGGTCCTTCTGCTTTCGGGATTTGTGAGCCCTCTACTCCTTGCACTTTTAAAGATTGTGCAGGTTTTCCTCGATCCAACGGTGGTCGGAACCTGCGCTCAGATCTGACGCCTAAGATCTATCCTCCTCTTCAACGCGCTCTTCTTGTCTTTATTCAGATCTAACGACCCTCATGATGTCAGGATTTGTGAGTCCTCTACTCCTTGTACTTTAAAGAATGTGAAGGTTCTCCTCGATCCAACGGTGTTTGGACCCTGCGCTCGAATCTAACACCCGATATCTATCCTCCATATCTGCAAGCTCCTCTTGTCTACATTGAGATATGATGGTCATCAAGAATTCAGGATGGGATCCAACGATCACCGACGCTTCTCCTCCAATCTTACACATCCTTCTTACTTGGAAGAATTTCTAAGTGTCAAAGGCCTCGACCTTTGATCTGCCTGTGATCCTAAGTACGCTATCTCCCTTGAGCTTTAGTCATGAGTTAACCTCATCCCTGGTGCACACCTATGCACTACATTCGACTCTGCGCTAATTCCTCCTAAGATTGCGTTGTTCCTATTTTTCCATCGATGCACACTCTGATCCTGCCATCTTCATTGTTGTACTTACCATCAATGACAAGCATACGCTACCTATTAAACATTTTCCAACAATCTCCTCCTTTGGCATTGATGGCAACTAAGGCACCCGAATTGAATTCTTTTCTCCCCTTTTGACATCAATGTCAAAGAAGAGACATGCTCCCCCTGAGCTATTGCAGTAATTTTAGGAGGCATTAGATATTCAAACAATGCAAAACTCCCCCTAACAAGATGGAATTTTTATGTGTGAAATGAAATGACACCCAGTTTCTGTCTGAGATATTCAAACGGTGTCTTGGCTAGGGGATTAGTAAAGATGTCAACAATTTGTTTTGTAGTGGGAATGTAATGGACCTGAACAATCTGATTGGTGACCCGCTCTCTGTGAAAATGATATTTTATGGGAATATGTTTTTTCTTGGAGTCGAGTAGGACATGATTTTTAGACACACTGATGGCACTAGTGTTATCACAATCAATTGGGATCGATGGAGTATATTTTACCTCTAAGTCTGCAAGTGTCTGAATCATCCATAATACCTAAGTGCAACAGGTAGCAGCAACAATGTACTCTGCCTCTATGGTTGATAAAGAAATGGAACCTTTCTTTTTACTAAGCTAGGCTACTGAGGAGTTACCTAAGAAGAATGCTCCTCCACTGGTGCTTTTTCTCTCATCAACACAATTTTCCCAATCTGCATCTGAATAAGCAATCAACTGAAGACTTTGATTTCTAGGATACCACAGAACATAAGTCATTGTTTCTTTTAAGTACCTGAATATCCTTTTGACAACTTGCAAATGACTCTGTTTAGGTGCAGCCTGATATCTTCCTACCATTCCTACAGCATGCATTATGTCTGGGCGAGATGCGGTGATGTACAATAGGCTTCCTATCATTGATCGATATGAGCTTTGATCAACATTAGGTGAATCATCATCCTTGCTTAATTTACATCCATTTACCATAGGTGTACCCACAGGTTTAGAATCTTCCATTTGAAACCTTTTCAACATTTCTCTTAAATATTTTCCTTGAGAAATGAAGATCCCTTCGGGCCTTTGAGTAATTTGCAGACCAAGGAAAAATGATAGTTCTCCTATCATAGACATTTCAAATTCAGAGTCCATGGCAGAAGCAAACCATTGTACCAATGAATCCTTATTACATCCAAAGATGATGTCATCTACATAGACCAGTACGATGAGAAAATCATTATCCTCTATCTTAATATACAGATTGTTGTCAGATGTTCCTCTCTTGAACCCTTTGTCTTTGAGATACGTATCCAGTGTGTGATACCAGGCTCGAGGGGATTTTTTTAAACCATATAAAGATTTCTTCAACTTGCATACTAAGTCAGGGTTATCAAACAATTTGAAACCCTCTAGTTGTTCCATATAGACTTCTTCACTTAAATCTCCATTGAGAAAGGATGACTTGACATCCATTTGGTAGACTTTAAACCTTTTATGATAGGCATAGGCAAGAAACATTCTGATAGCTTCTAATATTGCTACGGGCGCAAATGTTTCATCAAAATCCAGTCCTTCTATTTGAGCATAGCCTTTATAGACTAACCTCACTTTGTTCGTGATAACTTGTCCTTACTCATTCAACTTATTCTTAAAGATCCATTTGGAGCCAATGACGTTTTTACCTTCGGGTCTTTGAACCATCTCCCATGTATTGTTTTTCTCAATCTGATCAAGTTCTTCATTCATTGCTTTAACCCAATGATCATCTGTGCTGGCTTCATTAAAATTCTTGGGTTCCAGCATGGATATGAGAGCTATATGAGATTGTTCGGTGGTTTTGATTAGCTTTCTCCTGGTTTGTACCCCTTTGTCTTTTTCTCCAATTATCTGACTTGCAGGATGATTCTTTTGAATTATTCTAGAGGAGGAATTTGTAGTTGACTACTGATTTGAGTCTGTCTAAGTGTCTGAGTCTTCATCTAATTCAGAGTCTTCATTTTTTGATTCTTGGACCTGTTCATCTTCAGCTTTAGCTGTGTCTTCTGTAGAAGACTCATTACCGTACACCTCTCTTGTTGGGATTCCTTCATCAATTTTTACATCAATACAGTCAACCATTTTATGCAACCTCTTATTATAGCATC
>ML818275.1:30672-50481 GCA_009831015.1 Picea engelmannii | reverse complement strand
GAGAGAAAGAAGAGGAAGTTACAACGGGTTTTGCTGTAGGTTGTATCCCTTCATTTGCTGGATAATAATAAAGGAAGGACCTGGCAATTTCTATGGTGGACGTAGCCCACACTGGGTGAACCACGTAAATCTGTGTCTCTCTTATATTGTGTGTCTTCTGTGTTTTCTTTATGCATTTGTTTAATTTTATTGCTCTGCGGTCCTATTTTTTCTAACACATTCAACAACACCGAATCTGCCAGGTAGAGTCAAATAGTACTCCTGTCCAACTTCTCCCAATATTACTTTGACATACCAGTAGTTTGTGCACTAGTAGGTTGTGTACCAGTCATCTGTGTGCCAGTAGGATGTGTACTAGGATCCACAGTGATCCATTGTTCTTTGTCTACAATAAGGTCCTCCATCTTCAGCTTCCATAGCTCAAAGTTTTTATTGTTGAACTTCTCTATCCCGATTCTAGAAGAACTCACCTTTACTCTTTCTGCACTCAAATCACCACTGCAAAATCTCCCACTAAACCCAGGTTTATCACAGACCCAAGATAAAATAGATCTATCAAGACCGAGACAAACCCTCAACAACAAAGGCGTCCCTCTGAAGCCAAAAATGAGATCTGATACCACATGTAAGTTTTAAACCTGTGAAGTAAAGCAATGCATATAGATTCTTAAGCAAAGCAGAATTTAATCAATGGCTCATTCACATAGTACACAGAGATTTATACCGGAAAGCCTCAACCGAGAAAACCTTTCTTATATTCATTATATTGAATTTCACCATTCACTATACAATATATACAATTTTTTCAGGTATTCCGTAGATACCAAAACCCTAATCGCTAAAGCCAGGATTATTTTTAGTAAACTGCTAAAAATAGCAATATCCGATAAAAATAGAAAAAACCGCCCAAAAAACATTAGACGCAGTTGTCGAATCTGACACACCCACACACACACACGTGCAAAGAATATAACACATACCCAACATTCTCCCACTTTTTGTTTTCTTTTCATCCAGGGTTCCCAATATTATATAGTCAACAATCCAGGGCAACAATGCCCATTGTTACTCTACACCAGGAGAACTTTTCTATGCTTACATACTTTGTCAATGAATCTGCAACATTCTTCAAAGTGTCAACCTTTTCCAGCAACACCTTCTTTTCCTCAACCATGTCTCTCACAAAGTGATACTAAACATCAATATGCTTTGTCTTCAAATGATAACTTGGGTTATTTGCTAGGAAGATTGTACTCTGACTATCACAATCTAATCTCACTACTTGTTGTACCAACCCAATACCTGAACATAATCTTTGTAACCATACTTCTTCCTTGCTTGCATGAGTGGCTGCCATGTATTCAACTTCTGTAGTTGAGAGTGCCACTAAAACGTATCTTTTGCTCATCGAACTGATTTCTCCTCCAAATAGGTTAAACACATACCCACTCGTAGATCTTCTATGATCCAGATCTCTAGCCCATTCTGCATCAACAAAGACATGTATGTCCACCACTCTGTCAAATCCTAGTCTTCCTTCATGGCACAATCTATAATTGGTAGCCACGCAGATACCTGAAGAACCTCTTTACTGCTGTCCAATGCTTCTTCCCTGGTTTTGACATATACCTGCTCAAAATTCCCACTGCATGTGCAATGTCCGGTCTAGTACAAACCATTGCATACATCAAAATTCCAATTGCACTGGCATAAAGAACATGGGACATGCAATCTTCTTCTTCATGTGTCCTGGGTCACTGATATGTAGATAACTTTACACCTATAGGAATAGAAACCTTGATCGGTTTACTTCCATGCATATTAAACCTCTACAATATCATGTCAACATATTTCTCTGATTCAACCCGAGTTTCCTATTTGCACAATATCTTTTAATCTCCATTCCCAGAATGAAGTTAGAAGCCTCAATATCCTTCATGTCAAATTTGGAGGATAGCTATGATTTCACCTCCTTGATAACATCCATGATATTTCCTACCAACAACATGTCACCAACATACAACACTACATAAATGAAGTGATTACCAACCTGCTTGGAATATACATAGTGATCAACCTTGCTTCTTACAAATCCCAATCCAAGGATGTATGTGTCAAACTTTTGGTACCACATCCTAGGTGATTGCTTCAGACCATATAGTGAATTCTTTAGCTTAGAGACCAACTCTTTCTTTCCCTTCACTACAAAKCTTTCTGGMYGCTTCATGTAGATTTCTTCTTCCAGATCCCCATGTAGGAATGTTGTCTTCACATCCATCTGTTCCAMTTCAATATAAAAARAAACAACAATAGATAAAAGAAATCTAATATAAGTTAACTTAGAAACATGATAAAAACTCTCACCAAAGTCAGTTCCCTCTACCTGGGAATAAMCTTTTGCTACTAACCGAGCTTTGTATTTCTCCACTTTACCTTGTGCATTAAACTTCTTCTTGAASAACCATTTTCTACCAAAYGATTTTCTTCCAGYTGGCAACTCAACTATATCCCATGCCTCATTCTTATCCAAGGCATCCATTTCTTCAACCATGGCCTTCTTCTAGAATTTAMTATCCTMTGAATTCATTGCTTCCCTGACAGTTCTAGGATCATCATCAGTAATAGATAAAGCAAAATTGGAATGAAAATCAGGTGGACTATACCTTTTTGGTTTCCTTCTATCTCTCACTGATCTCCTCAATACTGGGGTATGAGGTTCTTCTTCTTCTTCTTTTACTTCCTCTTCTTCAGATTATTTATATTTTGCATCATCCAACTCAATCTCTATTTTATCAGGTTCGTCTTGCATTGGTAGGCATTCCTGTTTGGACACATCTTTTACCTCTCTGAAAACAACATCTCGATTGTAAACAATTTTCTTGGTTTCTAGGTTCCAAAGCTTATAACCTTTCACACCATCTTTATAACCAATAAAGATACACTTTTCAACCTTTTTATCTAGATTACTTCTATTTTCCTTTGGAACATGTACATAAGCATCAAAACCAAACACTCTAGGATGTTGAAGAGAGGTTTTCTTTTGAGACAATACCTCGTGTGGAGTTTTATCATCCAACACTAATTAATGTGATCAATTGACAAGGTAACATGTTGTACCCACTGCCTCTGCCCAGAGTTCTTGTCCTATCCCGACTCCGTTGAGCATGCTCCTTGTTTTTTCCATCAATGTCCTGTTCATCCTTTCTGCAACTCCATTCTGCTGAGGAGTGTATGGATTAGTCTTCTGCCTTGATATACCACACTTCTTACAGAAATCTTTGAATTCATTTCTGCAGAATTCTCCACCATTATCTGTTCTAAATACCTTTATTTTCTTCTCTGTCTGATTTTCTACCAGATCCTTAAACTCTTTAAATTCATCAAATACCTCAAATTTCTTTCTAAGAAAATAAATCCATGTGTTCCTTGAAAAATCATCTATGAATGAAACATAATACACAAATTTACCTAGGGATGGAATAGGAACAGGTCCAAACACATCACTGTGTATCGAATCTAAGATCCCCTTTTCTCTTGTAGGACCAGATGGGAATCTTACTCGATTCTGTTTACCATATATGCATGTTCACATAAATAAAAATCCAGAGTGCAAGTAGACATACCTTCAACCATACCTTACCGTGTAGTGTTCGTAGGCCCTTTTCTCCAATATTCCCCAGTCTTTGATGCCACAACATGGTCTTCTTTTCTGGGATAGTATTGGTCTTGTCTCCTTCATTTCTCTGCTCAGGGAAAATAGAACTGTTACACCCATTAGTATAAGTGCTTCCCAACAACTTGTACATAGTTCCACACCGAACTCCCCTCATCAAAACCATTACTCCTCATACCATATTGCAAGTGCCCTTTCCAAATACAGTATCCACTCCTACATCTTCCATATTTCTTATAGATATTTAGCTCCTGGCTAGTTTTGAAATGTGCAGAACCCTAGGGAGAGTTCTAATCCTTCCATATTTTAGTAGCAACTCAACTCTTCCACGTCCCAAGATTTTTGTTGTCAAATCATCTCCTAGGAATACATCACCACCATCATATTTTTCATATTCAAAGAACCACTTCCTTTGAGGAGTCATATGGTATGACGCACCTGATTCGATCAACCATACATCACGGTCTGCATGTGTACTTGTAGATTCTAGGTAAACGTCACCTCCTTCTTCAGTGGAGGTTTTCGCCTTTGTAGAAGAGGTACTATCAGATCCCTTTGGTTTTTCAACCTTCTTAGACTTGCAATATTTCTTATAATGCCATGTTTTACCACACTTCCAACATTTCCTCAAAGATTTTCCTGGAGACTTAGATCTACCTGTAGATTTAGATATCCACCCCAAAGGCTTACTGAGGTTTCTGTCTTGGGTACACCCTCTTACAAATAAATCATCTGTGTTGTGACCATCCATGCTTTTTCGCCTCATCTCTTTAGATAACAAGGATGCAACTACATATGCATACTTCAATGTAGATTGAGTGGTACTACCTATTGCTACAACCAGATTATCCCAAGAGTCTGGAAAAGAACATAACAAAGTAATACACTTATCTTGCTCTGCAATTGTAATATTAATAGAGACAAGTTGACTTACCAGAGTATTAAAGGCATTTAGATGTTTTGTCACAGAATATCCATCTTCCATCCTAAGATGATACAACTTGTTTCGAAGAAACAACTTGTTTACCAGGGACTTTGATTGATACAAATTCCCCAATTTATACCATAGTGCCTTGGCTGTAGATTCTCCTAAGACATTCAACAACACCAAATCTACCAGGCAGAGTCGAATAGTACTCCTTTCTCTCTTGTCCAACTTCTCCCAATATTCCTTTGACATACCAGTAGGTGGTGTACTAGTAGTTTTTTCACTAGTAGGTTGTGTACCATTCGTCTGTGTGCCAGTAGGTTGCGTTCTAGTAGGTTGTGTACCAGGATCCACAGTGATCCATTGTTCTTTGTCTACAAGAAGGTCCTCCATCTTCAGCTTCCATAGCTCAAATTTTTTACCATTGAACTTATCTATCTTGATTCTAGAAGAAATCGCCATTCCTCTTTCTACACTCAAATCACCATTGCAAAATCTCCCACTAAACCCAGGGTTATAACAGACCTGTTGGCAGCAGTGATATAATTTCTATTGTTCATAAGATACCTACAAAGGGTATATAACTTTTCATTACTCGTCATGAGCATTCTCATTAAACGACACTTGTCACTTGTCACTTTTTACATATCTTCCTTTCGATTTTTTCTTTCATGACTGTAAGCATGAAAACTCACAGCTGGAATTGACACTTTGTTTCGATTTTTGATTAAAGGAAAATTGTTCATATGGTCTATTATCGAATTGTCATATTTTTTCTATGAACGTGTTTGTTTTCCTTGTTTATAACCCCTTGTTCCTAATCGTGCCTTGGTTACATAAGTAAAAAACCTCCACTCATTAATATTCGATTAATATCAATGGGGTTTTGATTCATAAATTTTTTAATTATTCAATGTTTATTTGATACATTTACCTTTGTAATCAAGTCATGAATGTGCGTTCTATGGTTTTCAAGTGTAAACATCCTTATACGTACCCATATGCCAAGTTGTCATATGAAGTACAACATGCTATTACTGCTCTGTATGGTCTCGGGCTTCACGATTTCATTCCCATGCATGGTGATTAATGCCTCTGCCTACCGTTTGAACTATCATAGCATTGTTTTGTGGAAACTCGGGGCTATGGCTCTGTGGTTTTTCATCAAACCCTACCTTCGATTTCTATGTTGATTCCCTTCTGTTCTCCATGGCTCCAGTGGTAATGATTGAACCCAATGGCATCCAAACCTTGTTATCGTATGATAACACCAGGGAGGATTTAGAAAGGAACAATTGGCATGTATTCATTAAAAAATTTAAGGGTTTCAATCTGAGAGTTGCCCAAGAGTTCGCATTGACCTTCGACAATTGCAGAGAAAATATAGGTGACGTGCAACTAGATGTAACTGGAGATTTTTTAAGCCAAGCTATCGGTTTACCAGTTGTCGGGCAAAAGTGGTTCAAGAACGCAAAAGTTGAAGAGGTCCCCTGGACTTTGATGTTCACCTCATGGAAAATTAACCTAGGTGGCATGATCTTATTTCTATTGTGAAACAATTCATTATGTGTGAAGGAAGATTCGGGTTGGTTTTCCTCTATCACTTGTGATTGCTTATGAGTTTCATTGACTTCCCGTTGAACATGCCCTACTTCCTGCTTATAAGTATGTACAAGATGGGAAAGTGGTTTAGGAGGCAGAAGTCTGATTCTAGTTTATTCCATCATGGTTTAGTTAAAATTATCCTTCTGCATCAGTTGCAATTACACAATGATTGTTGGGATGCTTTTGTTTTATGAAATGGCTTTGGCAGTAGTGAGTTGGGACAGGTTGATAATCCTGTTATCACATAAACCCTTGTGAAACCTACCACCTCTCCTCCACCATTTCTTCCTTGTGATCCTGCCCCTAATATTGAACCCTCAACCTACCCTGATGCTACTCAACCGAACAATCAACTGGATTCGCACCCAAAGAGTTGTACTAAAATTGTTAAAAAACCCACAGGGAAGAAACTAAAGGGTAGCGTTGATGTTAATTAAAATAATAAAAGGGTCGGTCATTTGATTTCACAATGTGCTCGAAACAAATATAAACCTTGTGCAGACACAAAAAACAAAATTGAGGTAAGTGAAGACTCGGATTTCGAAATTGAAAAGTTCTTGGCCGAAGAGTATCCATTGTCATATGGACTTTTCCCTAACAGACCCTACGATTATGTTAGCAACCTGCCTCCATGTCTAAAGGATAATCCTCATTTTCCTGGCATCCAACTCCATGACAAACCTACCTTTCACGTGGACAATTCTCCAACTGTTAATGCTATCAGTGCCAATGCACAGTCCCTACAGCCACAGTGTAATGACTGTCGATCCTGGATCGATAGGTATTATATGGATGTGCCTTTGCTACAGTCCCATATTAAATCTTTAAAAGACCAAGTGGATCTGTTGACAAGCGAGAACAGTAGACTCCAATCCATAACTCAAGAAAATGAGAAACACCAAAAAACTACGAGATCTGTTATTTTGAAGAATGTAGAGGCAGCGAAAGCAATAGTAAACTCCAAGATTGCTTGATATGTTTTAGTCCTATGATTTGAGGTATGATCTTTTGGATTTTAGTATGATTTCGTCACTCTCCAATTAGGATATATGATTTAATTGGATAGATTGCCTTTCTTATAAAGATTAATTTGTTTTGTTTGTTGAATAAAATATGATTGTAGTTGTAATTATAACTAGCTACAGAATCGTAAGATTCTGTAGCCAGTTAGAAAAAATTTGAATTGTTTGATTTTATAGTTGAAAACATATCTAAAATTTCCCCATTTTCATTTGTTAATAGGAACCCATGATTCCAAGGAGATATGAAGCACTGTTGACAACTTCTAGCCATATCAACTTTGTGTTTTTTAGTAAATAGATTAGGCTGTTAGTATTTTGATATCAAGTAAAATCAGGGAGGTTGCATCCCCCATATTTTTGGAACATATTTGATGTTATCAATAGGAAACATTTTGTTCCTGGAACCTATATAAGCATGTTATTTTGTAAACATGAGACCATCTCTGCCTGGGGCAAGACTATGGATTTTTCATTTACAGACTTGAATGAAATATAATACTCATCACAGCTTTAGCTTGTCTGTATTGTGGTTTTATTCAAGTCATGATTATGTCAATTTGTAATTAGATTATGATTGCTTTCGCTGTCGTGGTTTACTACAAATTGGTATGATAAAATTTAATATATTATCCATGTCTTAGGTTCCATATTTAACATACAACAATCATTTTGTTCAAACTTGAATTAAGAGATTTATATTTATCTTTTATTGAATGTTTATACACAAGTTCTCACAGCAGGATTTATCTTAATGTGGCTGCTTGTGAAATCATAAGATTTCTATGATCGTATCCCTTATATCTTCTATCATTCGAATTCCATCATTATTGCTTCACATTTATGAGAAGCAATTGTAGGATCTGTTGCGGGTTTACCTCATCAGACAGGGAGATTGGATGCTACACACTGAACAAATATTAGATGTGACAACAGGTCAGTTTGTTAGTTTGATTTCATTAGTTTAATGAATACAGAAATTTCTTGAAGTTAAAACATCTTCTACTATCTGTTATTTCTATTTTCAATTAGACAGTTTGATATTCCATTTCTAGAGTATAAATAGATTAAATCGTAAGTTTTACTGTTGTTTAAAAAATAAATCAATTTATATTCAATTTTCGTGGATTTAGATTAAAATTTGTATTGTGTACATATTATATATATATTAGAAATAGAATCAGTTGTATATATTGTACATATAATAAGTAGAGTTATTTTATAAATATTAGTTAGTTAAACTGTGAATATATATTAGATCTATATATGTTTTTAGCGATTGTTTTTTACCAAGTTATTGCATTTTCTTTAGTTTTTTTTTTTTTGCTTTCTTTAGGACTTAGATTGGCCAACGGAGCCGCTAAACCCATCGCATTGGATTAATCCAAACATCTTGGGTTAATTAGACAACCCCGGACCGGATTCACTCCTCTCGTTGACGAGTGGTCAATTTCGTCCGTCAACAAATGGCGCTAGAAGGAGGGCCTGAAAACTATTAATGGCACGAGGAGGTCGTAAGACTCCTCCACCACCTACCTGCTCACCTATAGTAACTAGAAGTTGTTAAGAATGAAAACATTGTTCCTCAAACAACAACCACATCAAACGACGATCTACGAATCACAGTTGAACCAGTAACTCCAAACCCTACGGGTGGTGACATACAAGAGATTGTTCGACAATCTCTCATAAGAACGCACAGTGCCTTAGCCCGTATAAGACAACCAAAATGACCTTTGAATCAACCATTATAATTCTCTGATATCAGAGAACAACTTGGGGGTACTAACCTTACCTTAAACCCTACAGATCCAATCCTCACTCCTACAGCAGGAGGATCTGGTATACCACCATCACCACCTCCTTCATCTCCTTATTCTTCTGGAGAAGAATCCTCTGACAAAGGCAGTCCCTCATCCTAGCCTTCAACACCACCCACACCTATGGACAACCTGAAAAATCCCACCAGACCCTGGCTTGACCAAGATGCAATGGCCATACCTAGGCCTCAACATCCTTTACCCAAGCACCCACAGAAATGGCTCCATAAATTTGATCCGGACTCCAAACAGATCATTGAAGATCACATCAAAAAGTTTATGTTAGCCATTAGAATCTGTAGTGTTGAGAATGAAGACATAGTCTGTAGATTGTTTCCCTACACCTTTGAAGGCAATGCCTCTACCTGGTACTTTTCCCAACAACCCCACACCATTGTGTCATGGGAGAAATTTGAATCTTGTTTCCTTGAGAAGTTCGGAGACGACAAGTCTCCTGAAGTTCTAGTCATGGAGCTTTCTAGTTTAAGAATGAACCCCAAACAAAAGATCAAAGACTTTAATCAAAGGTTCTTGACACTAAAGAACCGAATCCCTACAGATTCGATGCCTGCCGAGAATCTTATTATCGCATATTATACGAAAGCCTTACATCAAAACATAGCCATTTGGGTAAAGAGATCCAAGAAATCCACGTTGTTACAAGCGTTCGAAGAGGCCAGTCAGATCAAGAAAGACATTATGAGTTTAAAAGACACTACTAGCAACGAGACAGAGACTAGTTCATCTTCCAAAAAGAAAATCAAAATCCTCCCTAGAACTTCCCAAAACAAAGCTCAACCTGAAAGTTCAGATTTAGAAAATTTACAGAAAGTCATTCAAAAACTGTCCAACCAAGTTATAGATTTGAAAAGGAAGGCTGAAGAAGATTCTTCAAGAAAAGGGTCTTACAAAACCCCTTTTAGGAAGCCTTTTCCCACCAACCGACCTAATTCAAATACTGAAGGCCTAAATCTAGAAAGCCTACAATTTGCTATTCAAACGATTCTAGAAGCACATGATAACTTGATTCCTCCCGAGATTTCTAAAGAAGTAGTTGAACAAGAGAACAACTCAAAGATGTCTCCCTGCTCTTGAAATTCAGTTTTATTAACAAACTATTTCTAAATCTTGACGAAGGATAGCTAAGAACTTTCTTCAAGGTCTATAATTTACTAAGATGTGTCCAAAACCAAGATTTTTAGCATCACTCTACTCTATTAAATATATTTAAAACTAAGTAAAACTTTAGAGAGATGTGGGAAGTGCTTGTAAACCCACCGAGATACTGAACAGGTCTGCTGACAGCGGCTAAATGCATGCATGACGCCAAGATAACTTCACCAGGGTACTGAATAGGCCCGCTGGCAGTGAAGCAATGTCAGGTATATGAAAATTCTCAGATATGGATTCTGTTTTGACCTTAAATGCCCTTCGTTCTGATTTGGAACTTCTTGGCAGGATACAAATATCAGAGTGGGTCAATTGATATCCCTGTTGAGGCTATGGACGCCTGTTGGCAGTAGCGACCCTGTCAACAATATTGAAGATTTTAACTTTAATATCGTGACTGTCTTTTGTTAAGATTGTCATCAGTTTTCATATTTTTAAAATAATAGTAATATGAAATTGGAATGCATTATAATTGTTTACGATGTTCAGACAACTTTCGGGTTTTTTTTTATTCGAAGTTTTTCTGATTATCCTAATCTGAACTCATTCATTTGGCAGAGATAACTGCTTCTCCCAGTGTGTTTCCGTTGTTGGCAGTAGTGATATAATTTCTATTGTTCATAATATGTCTACATAGGGTCTCTAAATTTTCATTACTCATCATGATCATTCTCACTAAACGACACTTGTCACTTGTCGCTTTTTACATATCTTCCTTTCGATTTTTGTTTTCATGACTGTAAGCATGAAAACTTGTAGCTATAATTGACACTTTGTTTCGATTTTTTATTAAAGGAAAACTATTCATATGGTCTATTATCGAATTGTCATATTTTTGCTATGAACGTGATTGTTTTCCTTGTTTATAACCCCTTGGTCCTAAACGTGCCTTGGTTACATAAGTAAAAAACCTCCACTCATTAATATTCGATTAATATCAATGTGGTTTTGATTCATAAAACTTTTAATTATTCAATGTTTATTTGATACATTTACCTTTGTAATCAAGTCATGAATGTGAATTCTATGGTTCTCAAGTGTTTACATCCTTATACGTACCCATATGCCAAGCTGTCATATGAAGTGCAACATGCTATTACTACTCTGTATGGTCTCAGGCTTCATGATTTCATTCCCATGCATGGTGATTAATGCCTCTGCCTACCGTTTGAACTATCATAGAATTGTTTTGTGGAAACGTGGGGCTATGGCTCTGTGGTTTTTCATCAAACCCTAACTCCGATTTCTGTGTTGATTCCCTTCTGTTCGCCATGGCTCCAATGGTAAGGATTGAGCCCAATGGCATCCAAACCTTGTTATCATATGATAACGCCAGGGATGATTTAGAAAGGAACGGTTGGCATGTATTCATTGAAAAATTTAAGGGTTTCAATATGAGAGTTGCCCAAGAGTTCGCATTGACCTTTGACGGTTACAGAGAAAACATAGGTGACGTGCAACTAGAGGTAACTGAAGATTTTTTAAACCAAGCTATTGGTTTACTAGCTGTCGAGAAAAGGTGGTTCAAGAATGCAAAAGTTAAAGAGGTCCCCTAGACTCTGATGTTCACCTCACGGAAAATTACTAGTTGCGACCGAGGTATTCCTGTCTCATCTTTAAAACCTAGGTGGCATGATCTTCTTGCTATTGTGAAATAGTTCATTACGCGTGAAGGAAGATTCGGGTTGGTTTTCCTCTATCACTTACGATTGCTTATGAGTTTCATTGACTTCCCATTGAACATGCCCTACTTCCTTCTTAGAAGTCTGTACAAGATGGGAAAGCGGTTTACGAGGCAGAAGTCTGATTCTAGTTTATTCCATCATGGTTTACTTAAAATTATCCTTGTGCATCAGTTGCAATTACACAACGATTGTTGGGATGCTTTTGTTTTACAAAATGGGTTTGGCAGTAGTGAGTTGGGACAGGTTGATAAGCCTGTTATCACAGAAACCCTTGTGAAACCTACCACCTCTCCTCCACCGTTCCTGCCCTGTGATCCTGCCCCTAATATTGAACCCTCGACCTACCCTGATGCTACTCAACCGAACAATCAATTGGATTCGCACCCAAAGAGTTGCACTAAAATTGTTAAAAAACCCACAGGGAAGAAACTAAATGGTAGCGTTGATGTTAATTATAAGAATAAAAGGGCTGATCATTTGATTTCACGATGTGCTTGAAACAAATCCAAACCCTGTGCAGACACAAAAAACACAATTGAGGTAAGTGAAGACTCAGATTCGGAAATTGAAAATTTCTTGGCCGAAAAGTATCCATTGTCATATGGACTTAGCCCTGACAGACCCTACGATTATGTTAGCAACCTGCCTCCATGTCTAAAGGATAATCCTCATTTTCCTAGCATCCAACTCCGTGACAAACCTACCTTTCACGTGGATGATTCTCCAACTGTTAATGCTACCAGTGCCAATGCACAGTCCCTACAGCCACAGTGTAATGAGTGTCGATCCTGGATCGATAGGTATTATATGGATGTGCCTTTGCTACAGTCCCAACTTAAATCTTTAAAATACCAAGTGGATTTGTTGACAAGCGAGAACAATAGACTCCAATCCATAACTCAAGAAAATGAGAAACACCAAAAAACTACGAGATCTGTTATTTTTAAGAATGTAGAGGCAGTGATCGCAATAGTAAACTCCAAGATTGCTTGATATGTTTTAGTCCCATGATTTGAGGTATGATCTTTTGGATTTTAGTATGATTTCATCACTCTCCAATTAGGATATATGATTTGATTGGATAGATTGCCTTTCTTATAAAGATTAATTTGTTTTGTTTGTTGAATAAAATATGATTGTAGTTGTAATTATAACTAGCTACATAATCGTAAGATTCAGTAGTCAGTTAGAAAAAATTCAAATTGTTTGATTTTATAGTTGAAAACAAATCTAAAATTTCCCCATTTTCATTTGTTAACAGGAACCCATGATTCCAAGGAGATATGAAGCACCGTTGACAACTTCTAGCCATATCAAATTTGTGTTTTTTAGTAAATAGATTAGGCTGTTAGTATTTTGATATCAAGTAAAATCAGGGAGGTTGCATCCCCCATATTTTTGGAACAGATTTGATGTTATCAACAGGAAACATTTTGTTCCTGGAACCTATATAAGCATGTTATTTTGTAAACATGAGACCATCTCTGCCTGGGGAAAGACTATGGATTTTTCATTTACAGACTTGAATGAAATATAATACTCATCACAACTTTAGCCTATCCGTATTGTGGTTTTATTCAAGTTATGATTATGTCAATTTGTAATTAGATTATGATTGTTTTCGCTATCGTGGTTTACTACAAATTGGTATGATAAAAATTTATATATTATCCATGTTTTATGTTCCAGATTTAACATACAACAATCATTTTGTTCAAATTTGAATTAAAAGATTTATCTTTATCTTTTATTGAACGTTTATACACAAGTTCTCATAGCAGGATTTACCTTAATGTGGCTGCTTGTGAAATCATGATATTGCTATGATCGTATCCCTTATATATTCTATCATTCGAATTCCATCATTACTTCTTCACATTTATGAGAAGCAATTGTAGGATCTGTTGCAGGTTTACCTCATCGGACAGGGAGATTGGATGCTACACACTAAACAAATATTGGATGCGATAACATGTCAGTTTGTTAGTTTGATTTCATTAGTTTAATGAATACATAATTTTCCTGCAGTTAAAACATCTTCTACTATTTGTTATTTCTATTTTCAATTAGACAGTTTGATATTCCATTTCTAGAGTATAAATAGATTAAATCATAAGTTTTACTGTTGTTTAAAAAAAAAATCAATTTATATTCGATTTTCGCGGATTTAGATTAAAATTTGTATTGTGTACATATTATATATATATATTAGAAATAGAATTAGTTGTATATATTGTACATATAATAAGTAGAGTTATTTTATAAATATTAGTCTGTTAAACTGTGAATATATATTAGATCTATATATGTTTTTAGTGATTGTTTTCTACCAAGTTATGGCATTTTCTTTAGTTTAGTTTAGTTTAGTTTTTTTTTTTTTTGCTTTCTTTAGGACTTAGATCGGCCAACGGAGCTGCTAAACCCGTCGGAGTGGATTAATCCAAATGGATTGGGTTAATTAGACAACCCCGGACCAGATTCACTCCTCCAGTTGACGAGCGATCGATTTCGCCCGTCAACAAGACCCAAGATAAAATTGATCTATCAAGATCGAGCCAAACCCTCAACAACAAAGGCATACCTCTGAAGCCAAAAATGAGCTCTGATACCACATGTAAGTTTTAAACCTGTGAAGTAAAGAAATGCATATAGATTCTTAAGAAAAACATAATTTAATAAATGGCTCATTCACATAGTACACAAAGATTTATACTAGAAACCCTCAACCGAGAAAACCTTTCTTATATTCATTATATCGAATTTCACCATTCACTATACAATATATACAATTTTTTTAGGTATTCCGTAGATACCAAAACCCTAATCCCTAAAACCGAGATTATTTTTAGTGAATCGCTAAAAATAGAAAAATCCACTAAAAATAGCAAAAGCCGCCCAAAAAACAAATTTTAGGGTGCTTCCCTAGACTACACCTGGTGCTGAACGATGCACGTAACTGGGGGGGGGGGACTACCTTTCCCCCCCTGGGACCCTCCTAGGAAAGCACCCAACGCACGTGACACAAGCAGAGCACTACTACAAGGGATCGTCAGACGCAGTTGTCAAATCTGACATGCCCACACACACACATGCAAAGAATATAACACATACCCAACAATTACAAGTACGGCTATAAAGCGGTAGTTGAACACCAAAAAATCTTGGGGAAGGTACCAAGAAAAACTTTGTAGGATAAGGTAAATAAAATTCAATCCACATTAACCTTTATTATTTAAATAATATAGTCATGTTTGATATTATTAATATTTACAACTTTGTTTTAATCAGGGGAGCAACACTGTCAACGAACACACTAGTATTGTTGCATAGCAGTACATTGATAACAGTTTGCAACCAGAAGATGGTTCTGATCCCATTCAGTCCCAATTTTCCACAAAGGCACAACCACACGATGGTGCTATGATTGAGTTGGAACATGATGGTAATATGGTTGTATTTTAATCATATACTTAATAATTTCGTAGTTATACATTTTGTATTTCTATTTTTTTTACTTATACATTTATGATTGTCCTTATAAATTGTGTGGTATCAATGATAGAGAATGTTATACTTGAGGCTCGTATAGTTGAAGAGGAGCATGTGGGGGAAACCATTCCAACAGTGCCAACCAATGCACTAGGTAAATAATTACATTGCGGGTGTTTTTTTTTAATATTATTGAACTAGTTCAATGATATTTAAAAACTGGCCATTTAAATTTTGTATTTTTCTCTTTTGTAGGTGATGCCTCATCACAACGATCTCCATTACACCATGAGTACCCCGTGACTAGGCGTGCTCTGCATGATAGGATGCAATCACAATCAGATTTTGAAGAGCACCCAAAAAACGAAGACGTAGATATTAATGAAATGATTAGGAACTATAGAGATAAGAATAAGAGGTCGGCTAAAAGTACTAAATGACGATGTACATGAATATTTTAATATTTTAATATGTTTGTTTTTGCTATAAATATTTCAATAGATTTATATGCTGGGTATTGGGAAATTGAGAGTGATGTGAGGGGAGGAGGGGAGAGGGGCCATAAGAGCTTCCACCTTCACGTGGTTGGCCCTGTTCAGTAGAGAATAATTTATTGGAGTTGTTTAATCTTGGAGCAAACCTCCCTTGATCCAATAGAGAAACAACAAAGTCAATGTTGACTTCATTCCTTCTACTTCAAATCAAGGGAGGCAGTTTGATCAAATATTAGATGTGTGGCTCCAATAAATTATTATCGAAATCAAGAGGAGATCATTCAGGTATGTTCTGACACTCTCGTAAAAATACATCTTAGAGTAAATAATGCACTACAAATATTATTTGTATTGATATTTTAGATATTTATGGAGGTTGAATGATTTTGGCAAGTACTTTAAGATATTTCTTCATTGATTGAGGGAAGCTCAAGACTAACAAAGGGTCATACAACTGAAGAGAAACACGCGGGGCCAACCATTCCAACTGTACTATCGACCAGTTCATCAGATCAGGTGTGATTTCTCCTTTCAACATATAAGTTTATATAGACATCAATTCTAGTTATTTTAATTTAGATCTATTTATTTATTTTTAAATATAATATAGGTAAAAATGTGTGTAGTGAATAAATGGATCCATGCTACCATATGTACCTTCTCCTTGGTAGATCTTGTTGCATCACAGGTTGTAGACAACTCAACATGTGGGTAGTTTGTGCACTTGTTCTAGGTTCTTCTATTTTTAGGATCATCTGGGTTGTGCCTTGTCTCTAATTATTGTGAAATGGTGAAGAAAATATTTTGGGATTGCTAGTTTTCCATGATTACTAGCTTTGTTGAATGGTTGATATGGGATTACTATGTAGAAGCTAATCAATGGCTAGAGTGAATTAAAGATGAACACTTTCTCTTAGTTAACATAAGGTAAACAAGTACCAATATTTATTCCATATCACATCTTACCCTATGAATCCCATTAGTCTTTCTCATATTACTAGTCTCTGCATGTATGATATAGCCATATTGAAAGTTCTCTACAAGCCATAGTGAAATCTCTCTACCTGTATCATGACCATATGAAGTTTCTCTCTATAACAGTCTATGTTTCCCTATTCAACACTATCTAAGCTCTATCTTAACCATATTCAAGCTATTACACAGATCAGTCTAAGATTATTAATGGAAATCATACTCTTATGTGATTAAGATCCTAATAGTAATGATAAATATTTTTTCACATACTAATAAAGATTTAGATCCTGTAGGAATGTTTTTCACAATTTTATATAAAATGCACAAAAAAACGTGTTTAAATGCTACAAACATTGCTCCATTGCAATACTATGCCACCGCATAATCATATTTTGCATCAAGGTTATTTAGATTCGCTAAATTGCAAAGGTTATTTCCCCAATGGATATCAAATACTTTGGACTAAATTCATGATGGATAAGGGCAACAACTTTTCCAGCTGCTATCAAACCTATGATTGTATTGATCCCAACATAATCATGAAGGTATTTCAACTCAACCTTAAATGTTGCACTATAGCCAAATGTTTTTTCTGCAGATAAAATCCATTGAAATTTTGAGTCTGCATTGTCAATGGATTGTCATTGATTTATAAATGCTTGGACTACACCTCTCCTAGGAGCTCCCTGAACCATGCTTTAATCATTGGCACCGCCCTTGATAAAATAGGTGACATGTGCTTTTTGCAAAGAAGATACTATCACCATCATCACCAGTTTTTTTAAAAAGGGATAGTCCTTTTGTTTATGGAACATAGTAGTTTCTGAATCAAATGGGGAAACTTGGTCCTGAAGATCTACTATGCATCTCTCAACATCATATAAGAAACAAAGCAATAACTATTATAACCCCTATCACTGCAATGATTCCATCTTATAAATATGCCTTTGAGGCATTTACTAAATAACCAAAAAATAAGAATTCTTCAACATGAAATACACAGGTACAAGTCCACTTCTAGTCATCATCTTTCCACCATCAAGTTTTTGTTAGTGCCCTGATATCATGCAAATGGAATATTGTGTTTTTTCCATGAAGATGGTATTCCTAAAAAGCCTTGTCTAGTATATACTTCGATGGGTTTCTCGACCTACAGAAATATCAATTCTATGGGAATCTTCCTGCCCATTTGTTTTTAACGATCTTGAGAATATCTCTCATCCGAGCATCCCAAAATGATAGATAAAAGAAACCTCCACTCCAAACTCTTCCTCAGAAACACAGTAACCAAGAAACTGGAGACACCCTCTTGTTGTAATGCTTCCACATTTTCTGTGATGGGCTCTAACCACCAACTTCCATCTTTGACAATGCATAAAACATCTTTACAGTATTCAAGCCTGCTCGTCCTGCTCTATTTGGTTTGTCAGATTTTGAAAAAACATTTGAAAGGTTTGCTCCATCAAAGCCCTCAACCAACTTTACTACAACTTCATAATCTATATCTCCATCTTTAAAAGGCACCTGAATGAGGCGTTCTCTTAATGTTGGATCACTACCAGATGACAATAACACTGACCCTAAGAAGCATAGCAAGTCCAAACCACAGTCAATCGGATTTTTTTTACTATTTTCAAACATTCCAACGAGAAGTACCATTACTATCACATGCCCCAGCTTTGTTTTTAGTTCATCAAGAAATTGTATCTCCAACCACTTTGGTCATTCCTGAAGTCTATATATGCAATACGTCCATCACACATTGAAAACATGTTCTCGGGATGTGGATCTTCATGAAACAACCCAAATTCTAGCATATTGTTGCTATATGGTTACTATCTCCATCTATCCATATTGTTGCTACCCATTTCTCTAGAAACCAAGTGGATAGCATATTTCCATTAAATTTAAATATGACATTGAATATGGACACACATATCATGGTTGGAAGTTTTCCTGTTTCATCCTATGAACTTCGAATTACAAAACTATAGAAAAATGAACAATTCTTGAACCAATCTAGTAATTTTAGGTGTTGTTCATACGACATTCCCAGTTCCACCTGTTTCCATTTGATTTGAGTTATAAGGCTGATACATTCCCATGCCATAGAACTTGGTCCATTTCTTTCTCCCTCCCCTTCTTGGGCAGGAGAAGAGGGTTTTGTTCGGGTCCTTACACCTGTAATGTGTTGGAATATTGGTTGTTGTCATTGATGTCAACCCTAGTCATGGGTTTTGGACCACAAGATTGATGAAGGTATTTGGACATGAAGGAAAATGCACATGCATATACAACACCCATGGATGGATAATATAAATCATGTTTTTTCTGGTGGTATTTTGATCCATATGGATGTCAATGGCCTCCCACCTATTCCAACTGGTTCATTTTGGCAGTTTTCCAGTTTGGCAGTTTTTTTTCTAGTTTTCAGGTCCCTAACTTGCAGGGCTGTTTTGAGGCCCTAAACAACATTTTTAGAGATCTCCACAGTCAAAAAATGCCATCAAACCAAAATGTGTAGTCATTGAATAGACCTTTCCAATGGGCTATCGTGTGCCTAAAATGAAGATCGCATGCAAAAGTTACGACCCCAGGAAGTTGACCGACTAACTTACCCAAACGGGGCCCACATGAATTTTGGCGCTCCATCTCCTAGGGTTAGGTTTTTGGATGTCTAGGGTTTTTGACATTCTTATTTATTGTAAAAAGGCCTTCAGAGCCTCATTGTAATCATCTTCTTGAGAATGAGCACAATCGTCACATCTCTTCTCAGAGATAAACCGCCACCATTCCAACAAGTTTGTTTTCCGCTACATTTTATAGTTTCAACTTATTTCCTTATTGAATAGAAAACCAGTTTTACTGTATCTCTGTTATTCTATTTTAAGCATCTTTTAACAATCTGTATTCATTTCATTCTGCTCATAAAATCTGGATCATTGGTATCA
>ML818275.1:6350-18725 GCA_009831015.1 Picea engelmannii | reverse complement strand
GGATTTCAAGGGAGGATGAAGTCTTTTGGTGATGTGTTGTAAGGCATGTTATTTTTAGGTCATCTTACCATTTTTGCTATAACGTTTTTTCTAGAACGATTCATATGGTGAAATTGCTATGGTATTGAGAAGACATATCAAGGTACCTGTGATAAAATGTTCAACTCTTGATTCTCTATAACGATGGAGATACACTCTGTGGAAGATAGGGTTTGTGACCAGTCCTGAAGCTAGTCAATAAACAGGTGTTCCGGGTAAAACTGTCATAACTTCTTCATAGAGAATCCAAATTATGTGGGACAAATTTCATTTGAAATAGTATGGACTGTAGTTCTTGTGTGTGAGTTTCAGAATCTGATGTTAAATATTGAGCACGGGGCATTCTGTACAAGTTCGGTCGGAATTGAACATGGTCTACCATTCTCTCTATAACTTCTTTTTGGGGAGGATTCAAGGAGTGAAACTTGGAGAAGTTTTAGAGAATAAATTTAATAATATTATCTACAGGATTAGAGTATTCCAAGAATTTAATAATTGTAGAAATTGAAGAAGTCTCAGGAAGCATTATCAGGTTCTATGTGATGGTTGGTTGATGGTGATAATTTGATGTGAAGTTTTATTATCTCTCGTATATTCTTGGGTGGAAGGAAGGGGAAAGGATGGAGAGTTCAAAAATCTCTTGATATTGGAGGATTGTATCTTCCTCTTGGAGGTTTATCCCTCCCTTTACATTTGGAAGTTGTAGCTACCTTTGGAAGTCATTACTTCCCTTGAACAATAACTATTGATTATTTCTCATATATTGTGCATGGTKTATTGTGGTGTATTAGTGTAACTCTTACACTATTGTTCATTTCTCATTGGATATAATTGAATGGTTTAAGTATAAGTTGAAAAATGTTTTAAATTGTACTTGACACTGATTCACCCTCCTCTCAGTATCACCATAATGTGAACTGTGGTTTTCATCATACACTCGACACCACTGAAGGAGTAAGTAATCAGAAAATGTGACTACTCAATCACACTATTTATGTCCATAATTCCTTAGCTGAATCTAGTAGGTTCACTTCTCTAATGCAAATATTTAATACCGACCAATTTATATAAGTTTGGAAAAATACATTGCCTTATGAAAGTGGCAGTGGAATATTTTAGGGCTTGTCAGTATAATATGGAAAAATTCTTTTGACATATATGGAAAATGATGCATGCTATCTTGAAACTACAAGAAGTCAAATTGTTTTTGTATTTTGACGAGAATTATTTAAAATAATATCTTCAACCAAAATTTCATTAGATTTGAGACACAGAGAGAGATCCATTCTTTGAATAGAATTCACAAGTTTTGAATGTTCATTTTTTCACATTATATATTTTATGAAGGAAAGAACATGTCATGACCCTTGTGAATTATGTTTCTAATTTGCAGTGTGCATTTAATATTTTGGATGTTATTCCAAAAATGAAATGAATATGGCCTAGTTGTTTAAATGACCAGCCACAATTATTGAATTCCATTCTTGTCCTATGATTGATTTGGATGAAATCCGAAACCAAGCCAGTTGCCACTAGAATCAGGAGTACTATACATAAAACACTACCTTCCAATGAAATATCCACACATGAACCTATATAATATTTCCCAGATAGAAGAGATAAGAGGGGAGGGTATGTGCTTCAAAATTCGATAACCTTACCAATCTCATGAACAAAGAGATGAAACATAGAAGTATATTGATACAAAAATACAACTCTACTGTGATGCATTTGGAAAATAATCCTATATATGGAAAAATTCTGTATTTACTTATTTCTATCAAGGACAATCTCAAAGAACTTAGATTCACCCTTATAAGGCGAGCGTTTGTTCTGCACATCATGTGAATTGGAACAATTAAAATTTGCTAGCCATTGTGAATCAAGCTTACCCATTGAGAAAAGATCACCACTGTCTTCATAAAAGGCACTTGGTAATTTTTGAGGACTAGGAAAAAGTGGCCTTTTGAAGCTTGGATCAGCCACCCTTTGATCATTGGTGGGAGCATACTCAAATTCACTCTAGCCAAGATTTACCAACACAGTCAGATCATAGTTGGTTGCAATTATTGGGGACAGTGGATTACTAAAATCATCTAGTTTGCACGTCATAGAGTAAACCTACTTGCCGTGTAATGTATACTAAACTCTTTTGTTTTTAGGATCAAAGCCACATACAATGACAGTGTTCACAACACCCCAAGCTCTTTTTTTAGAAGACAAATTATGTTTCTTTGTCTCACCATCTACATGAGCCATCCCTATATCAACACCCACATGTTATTTCAATTCAAATTCCAACCTTCATGTGAATACAATATGGAACTATAAAGAAAATACGGTATTCATTTCATAGTTGGAGAGATATCAAGAATGTGTTATTCATTATTATTAGATAAGGTATTGGATATCAAATATGCATACCACCTTCAAAGAAATAATGAAAAAAAACAACAAACATGCATTCTTCAGAGCGCTAGTTAATGCAAACCCAATTCCTTGATTTGGATTCTATGCAAACTCTAGAAATTTAGTCTCCATGGCAATCTCCCAGTAATAATTGTGTAGCAAACAACTCAGTTATTGACGATGGAATGTAGCTGTCAACTTCCAAGCATTTCATATGCTAAATGATAGGTAAATTCCATGTTGTAAGGACTTAAAATGTGTGCAATCATTCTAGGGGTGGTCAATTGGAATATATGGCTAGAAAAAAAAACATTTCAAGAGATGAGCAAAGCATCACTACATGTCCATGGACAATATCTCTTGGAACATTTGTGAGGCCATACCATCCAAATGTGATGAATATTAAAGGGTGCATTAGACTATCAACACAAGCTTGTGCACTAGGAGATTAAAATATTCAATTGTGACCAATAAAATTCAATCCATAGTAAAAACGAATATCAAAGAACTAATATGGGTACACCTAAACCTGTAGAGTAAGGATATGAGTGGTTATCTTGGTGGGTATTGTGAGAATTACATTAAGGTGGTTGATGCTTCATTCCATGTTTTGAAGCTCACATTCATTATTCAGTTGGGGCTTCACATTCTAATGAGGTGTTGAAAGATCCCATTCTAAGTCAACAATCCATCTCCTTAGAAATCTTTAGCTAATGAAATGAAAACTTAGAGCATAGTACTTAGTACTTGCTACTGTATACTAGATCACTGATGCTTGTTGGAAAATTGACTGGATTGAGGATGGAATGAATGCTTAAATATCACATTGCAAGTGATACATCTCTAGATGGTTTGAATGCTTTATTAAAAATGAAGGTGCACTCAAGTAACAAATCCTAGAATATGCTTTCAAACACACTTAATGGGAAGTAAATGCTAAGACTTACTTAACCCCGTGGTATCTTGATGAGAAATATTAAACCCAGTTATATATTCTTCCATTATTTATTTTCCTTTTTGGATATGTCGTTCAAAATAGAAAGGAGAATGACAAGAAATTTCTAGAACTAGAGGTCATTTCATGAGAAATAGTTACCAGAATTTTGTGTGGCTCGTGTCGAGGCTCAAAATCTAAAGGATATGACTGGTGAGACAAGAAATCTCAGTTACATGGCACCATATGTACATAACAAACTCGATCATGTATCTTTTACAAACATAGTTTGTTGTTTTTTGTGAAAAACTTTATTTCTCATAACTTTCATGTTCTATATAAATTCTCAGGGTTTTACTATTTTGTTTTTAGGTGTAACATAGGCTAGGTTAAAGTAGTTGTTAAGATTTTGTTTTTATTTGGTAAAAAATTAAGTCTTCAATCATGCATCCTTTTTTTTTATACTAAATGCTACATCTTGCAAGCATTGATGTTTCAAATCTCATTTTATCACATTGCTTAGTTTCTTTGGCCTTGAAACTGGTGTCTTTTTTTATTACATGCATGTCAATGTACATGTTGAGATATCTACTACCAGGATAAAGAGTAGGATTACCCAACTTGATATAAATGCCTCACCTATTGGTAGGAAAAGAGTTATCTTGGTCATTTAAAGAACAATGTCTCATATTGGCTCCACCCAACTTGAAATAAATGCTTCATTTCAAGAAAGAGCTTAGTTGAATCAACAATAGTATCTCACTTGAGAAGCAAGAACAAACTCAACACAAATAAATCTGAAGAGATTTATCATTATGAGATAATTGCCTCACGTTGATATTGATATCATGTACTCTAAGGTGATTAGGCTAGCCATACGGGGGATGTTCCACTTTCCATCCATGCTCATGACCAACCATAGTTTCCAAAATCAAATTACATAATGGTGAAATCCATATCTTTTCATCAATAAAGTCATCACTCCATGTTGTAAAAATATGGGGCACATGGCAATCATTGTTGAATTGTTTGAAATGTTAGAAAAGTAACAAGATGCACCTAAATCTTTGTAATCAAAATTTACATGCATGACTCTTGGTCAACTAATTATTATAAATATATTATTTTGACAACCAAAATGTATGTTTTGGTCTTGTTATCATCCCTCCAGTCTTTTAAAACCTTGAAATTGTTATATAACTGTTGACTGCACAAAAAATCCATTAAACATCTCTGAATTGTTAATGATTTCGTTGAATTAATCTCTATCTTGGTTTTGTATTCCTCTAAAAGAAATAATTGGTGCAAAGATTTTGTGGGTAACAATGAAACTTCAATTTCATCTTGTCTTTTTCTTTGATTCTTATTTATGTTGCTTATCACAGAGTGCATCTACTGATTCTATTGAGTTGATTCAGGTCCTTGATGGAAAGTCGTACAACATAAAATGTGATGTTTACATCTTTTTCATCTGTCTATGGGAGATTTACAACTGTGATATGCCATATGCAGATTTGAGTTTTGCAGAGATGACCTCTGCAGTTGTCAAACAAATGAATTAATCATTATCACATTTAGTCTTTAAACCAAATTTAAGATTTAGTGTCTGTAGAGTTCTTAGTCAAATAACTTGATTTTGTGTCATTTACTTTATGTCTGAATTTGCAGCTGAAAATTCCATGTTGTCGCCCCAGTTCTTTTGCAAATGTGATGAAAAGATGATGGGATGCAAATCCTGATAAGAGACTAGAGATGGATGAGGTGGTTAAAATGTTAAATAATATAGATACGCATAAAGGTGGAGGAATGATCCCTCTTGATCAACCTCATGGTTGTTTATTCTTTTTCAATCACCATGGTCCTTAACTTATCTTCTTAGAAACGGGTTAGAAAGGCTTAAAACCTTTCTATAAAAAGCGATAAATAGGGGAAAATTTTTTCATTGGTTCATTGAGATAATGTTTCATATAATAGAAAATATTCTTAAACATGAAAGGTGTATTTCCCATATAATAGCAAGAATTATCTTTATTATAGTCGTAGTGTTGGTGGAAGATTCACTCATCGACCTTTCTCATGAACTGGTGACTCACACTCCCACCAGACTCCATCTTCTTTTGAAGGTATCTTATTTAAGAGTTTGACTCCTTTAAAATTTTATTCACCTTCATATAAGGTTTTATATGGTGGGTCTTGGGTCAATTTGAATGCATGGTCATCTTGTGATTAGGGTTTAGGGATTTTTTCAAAAAATATTTCTAGAGTTGGTCTATGTTTCCAACCCCCCAGGGTTGTGTGCTTGTTTATGTTTAAGTATTGATGAGTGAGGGTTTGGTTGATGATGGTCCAAGGGGTTTTTATGGGTAATTCAAGTTTTCTTCAGAACTTTCTATTCCTATTCAAATGTGGGACCTTACATATAATTTGAGACCTAGAAGGTAGAATGATATTGGTTTGAGTGGGGGTGTTGTTGGTGGTTTAGGTTTGAATGAGGGGTTGGGAACTAGAAGCGTGGTAAGAGGGAAAAAATATTTCTATTCTTGGCCAAAGAAAGGGTTGTTTCAGAAGTTTCTACTGACAAACAATTATCCATTAATGGGGTTCTTAAAGCATTGAATATCCCAAGAAGAGTTACTCAATGATTTGTTTATCTTTTGATTTCCAAGGGATTGTTAGCCCCTCAAAAAACAATCCTTAAGGAGACTAGTGTATAGTCACAAGACATATTTGATTCTCCTGTAGGAACATATGTGTGAAGGGGGGGCGATAGTCTAAGAATTGGAAAAGTTGTTTGTGGGTTGGGAATTTTTGTTTTTGGATCCTAAGGGTAGGTCAAGAGGTTTGATAACTACCAATAGAGGTAGATCCTTGTGTATTAATTGTTATTCCTTTGACTCAGGTATAGGAGTAGATTTATACACTCAAGGACTGGAAAAATAGGTGGTTGTTCAGAACATTTATGCTCCCTATGCTAACATGGTTAGGTACTGGGAGAAATGTTTAAGTGGAAACTTACTAAGGAGGGGCAATATAACATTAGGAGGGGACTTGAATTTTTTTTTGAGATGTTTGGATATGTGGGGTCTAGCAACATAGGTGGATCCTTTGATTGATTTTTTCCCAAGTAATTTGGAGGAGGTTGGTTTATTGTATGMGAGTATGTAAAGGCAAGACCAACCTAGAGGAATAAGAGGGTTAGGGATGACAGAGTATCGAGAAGACTTGATAGATTTATTTTGTCCGAGTATTTTCTAGATGAATCATTTAGGACAAAGTAGTGGGTTACCTCAGGGGGGGGATTCTAACCATTTTCCTATGATTTTAGAGATGGAAGTTGGAAATAGACCCCCTACTCCCTTTAAGCTTAACCTTGACTAGTTAGAAGAGGAAAATACGGTTCCAGTATACTCCATTGGTAACATCTCCATCAGAGTTGTTGAATGATCCTCTTTATTATAGTCCTAGTGTTAGTGGAAGATCCATTAATCGACCTTTCTCATGAAGTGGTGACTTGCACTCCCACTAGACTCCATTTTATTTTGAAGGTATCTTCTTTAAGAGTTTGATTCATTTAAAATTTTCTTCACCTTCAGATAAGGTTTTATATGGTGGGTCTTGGGTTAATTTGAATGCATGGTCTTCTTGTGATTGGGGTTTAGGTATTTTTCCAAAACGTATTTCTAGAGTTGGCCTATGTTTCCAACCCCTCAGGGTTGTGTGATTATTTATGTTTAATTATTGATGAGTGAGGTTTTGGTTAATGATGGTCTGAGGGGTTTTTATGGGGAATTCAGGTTTTCTTCAGAACTTTCTAGTCCTATTCAAATGTGGGAATCTACATATAATTTGAGACCTATAAGGTAGAATGATATTGGTTTGAGTGGGCATGTTTTTGGTGGTTTGGGTTTGAATGAGGGATTGGGAACTAGAAGTGTGGTAAGAGGGAAACAAAACTTTCTATTCTTGGCTAAAGAAAGGGTTGTTTCATAAGTTTCTACTGACAAACAATTATCCATTGATGGGGTTCTTAAAGAATTGAATATCCCAAGAGGAGTTACTCAATGATTTGTTTATCTTTTAATTTCTAGGGGATTGTTATCCCCCCCAACAAACAAGACTTAAGGAGACTGGTGGATAGTCCCAAGCCATATTTGATTCTCCTGTAGGAACATATGTGTGAAGGGGGATGATAGTCTAAGAATTGGAAAAGTTGTTTGTGGGTTGGGAATTTTTGTGTTTGGATGCTAAGGGTAGTTCATGAGGTTTGATAACTACCAATAGAAGTAGAGCCTTTATGTGTACACAATAAATATGCCCAAAACATCAAAATAGAGGCAAAAGAGTGAGAATTCTGAGGAGGAAATGGATAGCTCTAGGTCTTAATCATATGGTCTTCGAGAACATTCACTGCCCACTAAATCAGCTGATAAGTATCAAGCCTTGAGGAATGATTACTTGATCGATAAGTATCGAGCCTTGAGGCGTGATTACTTGATTCTAGAGGAAGAATACTCTTCTCTAATAAATACGCAGAAACAAACTGGCAGGGACACCAAAAAGTTAAAATCCCAGAAACATTGGATTTTGGATAAGTTAGTCGAGTTTGAAGGTTCTATTGAAGATACATATTTTTGAATGTCCAACTTACATTTACATTTAGTATAATATCACAATTTGTATTGTTTATGAACTTTGTATAGCCAGATTAGACACATTTTCGTGGAGGATTTATGGCATATAGTATATTTGGTTTTCTAGAAATCTAATTGCAGTACTCGTTCACTCAAGTTTGTTTGAAGTTTAAATATCTTTAATATTTGTGTTTGGTGCTTGGTTAGCTGACTCATTCAGTTGATTTTTGTTTTCAAAAAACTATGGAAAATTGTTTGAGACTATTATTATGAATTTTTTTAAAACATAATTTTCTTTCTTTAATGTTCAACCATGATTTTTTTCCTTATCTGTTATGAAAATTGATTTGTTCTTTTGAGCTGGGAAGAACCAATTTGATTCATTCTACTAGAAGAAACATTTTCTCTTTTTGTCTGCATGTAATATAAATCTTTCTTTTCTCCCTGTAGAATTCAACAATTGTATGGAAATGGAAGTTCATGAAATTTCCTAATTTACTAACAGTAAGAGATTCTCTCTCAAGAAATCTCAATGTCTAGACGAATTTTGAAAAGGTGAGTAATAGGAAAATGAATATGTTTATCCAACATTGTTGGCACAGGGGTAGACCCAGGGTTCAACGCTTCAACAACGCACCAACAAAACCCTAACTACCGGCCCTTTCGACAAGACTTGCGAAGCAGATGAAGTCTCACTCGAGGTAGAGGCAGGGGTGGTTGCAGGACTCAAGTGTCTACAGCCTAGCTGGGACACAGATCTGTGATTAAAACACTTAACAAAGAACTTAGCAATTAACATTCATCAGTATTTAACCCTTATTCACATCGCAGGTTGAAACCCTAGTTATAGAGAAACACAGTATTCAACAAGATCTAATACATCCAAGCACTTAGCATATAGAAATAGAACAGATCTAGAATTCATTCACATTAATAAGCACTACGATATTATATCAAATGCATCTAGCATATATCACTGCACTAAGCATAAATCAAATCAATAAAAAAAAAGTATAATGCACAAAGAAACCACAACACATGATATACGTGGTTCACCCCAGTGTGGGGCTACGTCCACCAACTCTTCTCCTTTTTATTGTCTTCTTTCAATCTTCTACAAGCACATATCCCCAAGAACCCACTCTGCATAGGACAGGAGGTCTGTGCACACCTAGCCAGACCCTCCTTCCCCGAGCTAGGTTACACCACAAAGCCTCTTTACAGTCACTTGCACTTAGCTCTGCAAGTTCTCATGCACACAATATGCACAAAGATAAATCAACCACATAGATCCAACTAATCACTTACACTCAGCACAATATAGCACTTAGCACCTCTTCTCTCTTAGACCCAGTGTTATTTCTTACATCGTCTAGATTTCTATTTATACATTATAAAAGGGGCCAAGGCATGAGTAAACCCATGGGCCGACATCCCATACCTGTTACATAAGCCCTAAACCCAAAAATGCCCTGAAAAGGGGCTGAGATCCCATGATCTCTTCTTTGCCTTGCGCTCCACCTTCGACCAGCCTGTTGAAGTCCCAAAATTGGTCAAACGTGACCATGGTTCTCCAAAATTTGGTCAAGGGACAATAGGTCCCCAACACTCACCTGTGATGTGTCTCGAGTCATTCTGATATGGGTAAATCTACCTCAAATGCCTCATGCTTGGCTCAAGCTACTTCGACCTGTTGCTTTACCAGAGCCTCCTTCTCGGAGAAGTATTGAATAACCTTCTTCATCATAGGTCCTTCCAATCATTGTTCCACTGTGGTGACCACTTGTTCCAGTTCCACACCTCGTCCTTCAATTTCCTCAAAAAGTATGCAAGCTGCATCCTGCACTGGATGGATTCGTTGAGTCACTTCCATGACCTTGCTCTGAATGACATGGACCTTTTGTTGAACCATGCACTTTTCCTGGGATCATTTCATCCTCTTGACTACTGATAGTGGCTTCAATTGTTCTTGCACCACTGTTTCTTTCTGCTTGGCCTTCTAAAGCTCTGACTCCAGTGTCCTTAGTTTAGGGTCCTCTGCAAGGCACTTGTAGGTTTGCGCACTTTGACTGTTGAGTTGTTTACATTCTAAGGTCAATGCCTTGATTCTCTGGACTATGCTTTGAGCATTTTCTTCTCTATGGTCTCGCACTTCCTGCAGAGTGCTTGGCACTGATTCTAACTCCAGTTCTTCTATCCTCTGTTGGAGCTGTTGAATGGCTTCAGAAAGCTTCCCTACTTGGATTTCCACTAGGTCTTCTTCCATATGTTCTAAGACCATCATAGAGCGAAGTTCTCTAGTGACTACTTCTTTAAATCCAATCTGCTCTGCAAGAAACTGTTCCTTCTCCTTCTGGATCTGTGCTCTATCCTCTGCAAACTTGGCTTGGATGTCATCTTTTTCATGTTGCGTAACCCGAAGTTGTTCTATGGCTTCTTATTTTTCTTTCTTTAAGGCCTCTGTGGCCTATTCTTTTTCTTTCTGAACATGATGAAGGAGAGCTTCGGTTGCATCTGCTATTCAGTGTAGCTGGGTAGGTTCATCTCCCAACTCTGTTCCTTCTGATGACAGGGGCACAGTAGACATAGTGCGGCTGGAGTAGAGGGCTTGTTGTACCCCTTCCAACGCTTCTTCAATTATTTGATACATGGTCTCTTGTTTGGATTCATTGTGCTATAAGATATCTTTTGAGGTATCTGATATAGCGGTGATTATGAAATCTATGTTTTCCATCGTGAGCATAGTCTGCATCTGTGGTTTACTAGCTTTGGACTTCTTCCGCGATGTAGGTTTCGTGGGGAAAACCTTTCTTTTCTTGGAGGTCTTATCTTTGTCGATAGGATCCCTAGGTGGTGTTACTTTGCCTTGTTTCTTCTTGTCTTCTTCTCCTTTGTCCTCTTCTTTGTCAACTTCTTCATCACCTCCCCATCCCGGTGAGTCTGAAATAGTCTCTTCTGATGCATTTTTTAGGTCCTATACCTCTTCCTTTTTCTTCCTTTTTCTACTGCTGGGTGTGTTGTTCCTGAGTTTGTGTTTTAAGGCTCTAAAACACACCGTCAAGGCATCCAAATATGATAATACTTTTAAAACAAATAAACAAAGAAAAACTAGATCAGATTCAGTTTCTCAACCGTCTCTGTCTCGCTTCCCATTGTTCCTGGATGGTTATGTCACGTTCGATTATAGCCCACGATCTTTCTAACTCAGTCCTATTTGTTGCAGTTTGTAAGATGGTGTTAAATAGGTTTAATGCAATGCTAGTTTGATCTTGTAGACCAGGCTCTATGTTTGGTTGTCTACTGTTCGGGACTGTCATGGGTAAAAGGATTTTATATGTTTATAAAAGAGGTTTTAAAATAATTTGTTACTTCAGACTTTCGGAGAATATGTTAAAGAAACAACTTTAAAACCTAAAACAGAAAAGTAAAGACACATTCAAGGTCGTTTCCTGGTTTGTGACAATTTTGAATTTGTAAACAGTGAAACACAACAGAAAGAAATATAAGGCTTTAATCAAGAAAGAATCTTATATTTCCATTAACAATAATGAAAGAGACGGAGGATTTCTAACAAAATAAAATATTAAGGAACAGAAGGTTACAGGTCTTAAGATCACTAAAGCAATCTCAGAGGAAAAACTGTAACACATTTAACATCCAAACCAATCTGATACCATAAACAACAATTGCCTATAATTTCCAATTGATTTATTTGCTAGAAACATACATTAAGAGGAATATTTAACAAATGAAATTAGACAAGGGAAAGAACATAGTGACGAATTGCAGGATCCATAATCTTGTTGCGAATTTAAATCTGATAAACTTTAAAACTGGTAGTACAATAATCGGCCTTCTCCCAAAAATTCTGAAGCCCTGTTTCAGCCTTTCGAAATTATTTATACATTTCTGTCCAAAAATTCCGTTGGTAACTAACCAAATTCCTAATCTTTCGGTTGCATAAACTATTGTCAACCGTTAACAATTTATTACAAAATTCTAAAAATAGAAATATTTACAAAGTTTTAACTTTGAGTCGAAGAGCTTTCTTTATCTGCTTCAGCTGCTTGAATATGTTTTTCTAAAAAGTTCACTAAGGCCTTAGGAGCCTCAGGTATCTCATTTGCTTCAAAAGAAAAGAAATTTCTTTGTAGGCTTGGCAACTGGGTTGCAATTGTTTTCTCTGTGGATTTAACTTTTTCCAGTCTTGAACTGGGAGCTATCATTAATTTCTCAATTTCTGCCATATTAACCATCTGGATATTTGAGATTTCCATTTTCTTTTCTTCAAATTCCTCCTTTGTCTTCAGTTGATACCTATTTATGTCGATTTCTCCTAATGAATCGAAAAAACCATCTGTC
>ML818274.1:46587-75057 GCA_009831015.1 Picea engelmannii | reverse complement strand
TGTGTATTGTGAAGATTATGCTGGATATTTTACTGTTATTCTGTCATTTCTAGCATTTCGTTTATGTTCTGCATATTTTATATATCTGGTATCTTGCAGACACCTTCGTATAATTTCCACTTTTTACCTTGAAATCGTCTAGTTTGGAAAATCTATAATTCTACCCCTAATTTTCTGCATTAAATAGAGTAGATCGATGTGCTTTTAGTGGTTGCTATGTTCCTGTAATTTTCACATAAGTAGTCAACATTTATCTTCAGGTTTACTTCTTGTTTTATCCTAAGAAAACCACAATTTCATATATATATTATGGGATAAATCTTACTATAATTATTTACTCATTCATGTTCCAATTTCATGTATACTTACACAAGTTTTATAGCAGAAAAGAGTAGATTTCATATCAAGAAACATTTTGGGAATAAATACACTTAATAATCATCTCATAAACCCTCCAAAATTGTCTAAACCAACTCATAACTCAAATTTGAAATTTATCTTAATCAACTTGATCCTTAACTCTATTATCATTCTAAGTTGGTTATAATTAGATAGCAACATGGTTTACCTTAGAATTGACTTGTCTTGCCTTAGGAACTTTAATTGCTACTAGGGAATCCTCTCTTGAGTTGAGTTTTCCCTAACCTAAAAAGAGAGAAGTATTTGTCTAGATGACAGTGACAACTCATTTGTGTTGCACTCAACCTTAGTTCCTTGTGAGGGATTTGTATTAGGGGTGCAATATTGTGTGATAACAAGTCTTGGGAGAACTTGTGATTGGTCGGTGATTTTTTCAAGTGGGTGCCACTACTTGGAGTGGATTGATTCCTATGATAGGCATCCCTTACCATTAGATTGTTACATTGATTTTTAGAGATTAGGAGGAGTTGATTTAATCTATGATAGATTGATAATTATTAGCTAATCTACATTGGTTGAGTTGTCACTCAAGGGTTTACAAGAATGGAAACCATGCTCAATATCAACAATTATTACAAATGTAAGGAGCTTCCAATGTTATCCATTGGGGATAGCATTGGTTGTACATCTTGTTCATTGGGGAGCTTCCAATGTTATACTAATCTATTGGTGATCTTGTGCATTTATACTTTGTATTAGATCTTGGAAAGTGCATCTTTCATGTTTTATTCTTCATGTGTACTATTCTCTTGGAGCATTTGGCACTAAAAAGGGTGTTGAAGACCTAACTTGGAGATAGATTCAAAATCTATGATGGTGGAATCGTCAATTGATTCCAAGCTTGCTACTAATAGAAATAATGATAAGTATCGGTGACAAGGTTGTTGGATTCTCTCATGGAGAGGTTTCTCACCATGATGATACTCTTGATATGGGTTCTCTCAATGAGAGGGAGGTGACCTTGTTGAAGTTGTTGCCTCAATTGTCAGAGGTTTTGAGGTGCTTTAGAGGAATTTTCATGCTCGCAATTTGATAATGACCCTTTATGGGTTGTTGTTACTCTTACCAGGAGCTTGTATTTCAAGCTCAATGAGTTGAGATGTATGCATATTTTACCTTGTGCTTTGATAGATTGTATATAATTGTATTGGTCTTGTTGGAGATGTGATTATCCTTGCAAAGTATCCTTGTCAACTCTTGATGTGGTTCCAAAATATTTTTTCCCGTCATGAATGCTTTATGGATGTTGGAGTTTTGACATGTTATTGTTGATGTCTTCCTTGTTTTGGAGTGATTTCAAAATTCAATAGGAAGCAGTGATCTGAGGTTATGTTCCTTCATTTTCACAGGTACTCATTGCTCTTTTGGATCCCCTAACAGAGATGAAGAGTGAGTAGCTTGGTTTGGTGGTGTGAACCAAGTGGCCCTTGTTGTATTCTCCTAGTATGTTCAACATTCAAAGGTTGAGTTGCAAATTACTTAGTTGATTTCTTAGAGAGAGAGACACGTTTGGGATCAATGATTGCTTGGATGTTGAAGTGTGCAGACTTGTACCTGTGTATATTACTCATCTAGAGTATGTATGGTGTGGTGAATGAGTTTTATTTATTCCTTGTGGAGGAACTAGAGTTCCAGGTTGCATATTTAAAGGGAGTTGATTGGTGTTTCAAAAAACATCTTTCTTGTAAAGAGACAGTGTCATATTTTGGGGTTACACCAAAATTGTTTTCACTTTGCTAGGAGAGAACTAAATCTCCTATCCATTTGGAAATGCTTCATGGACATATGGATACCCCCGTTTGGGTGGATGCTTGAACTTGGTTAGAGTGTTATAATAGCACCCTTACCTGGGAGGTTGTTACCATGATTGGAAAAATCATTAATCCATTAGATGCACATGATGGAGGAATCGGTTGCTCGATTAGGGAAGGTGCACTAGGCACTCGAAAGAGAGCACTTAGCCTTAGGAGCTTGGGACAATGTGATACACATTGGAGGTTGGACACTTGAATTGAGGATCATACTTAATGCCAGTTGGTTGTGGACCTAGACACATGTTAAGAAGCATTAGATCTTAGTGACCACATTGGCACACATGAGAGGAGCATTGGGCACATAAGAGTACATGTGGCACACAATTATAGGAGTGCCTTGCATGAGGACACTTGGATGCCACCATGGAAGAGGAGTGTTGAGCTAACAGCGTGTTGGAGACCACACCATCTTAGAAAAGGGGCATTGATCTTAGGAGATTCATGTTTTGAGAGTGTTTCATATTGAGTGTTGGATAAACCCTAGATTGACACTTGTACATCCTTGTATTGTAAATTGTTCCATTTGGAGTTGCCTTATTGGTTATTTGTATGGAATTATGCCCTTATTTCCTTATGTCCTTGTTTTATGTTATCATCCCTCACCTATTTGTATATATAAATGGAGGAAAGAGCTTTGTCATATTGTCATCATCTTTGCACTTTATTCCATCTTTTTATTGTCTTGGAAAAGTCTTGTAGGTAGAAAAACACTAGGGTTCATGAGGAAACCCTAAGAGAATTCAAGCAAAGAGAGACATATTGGTTGTCCTTAGAGAGATTTCTCTTGTATGAAGCTAGGTTTTGCTCTTGTGAAACGTTAGGGATTATTCTATGCAACTAAACCTTGGAGGAAAATATGGTGTTTTAGATAATCATGGTTTGTGCATTCTTGTTGTAGTGCTAGGGTTTCTACCCTAGTAGAAGGCATGGAGAGTGGAGCTAACACCTTGCATTATTTAGTAGCTTTGTTCCTGTGTGATGCGAGGAGACTAGAGAAAGATCATGGAGAGATTAGCTTGATGAATCTTGAGTTCGGTGTGATGTCTTGCTTGAAAGAAAACCTTATTTTTGTATTCATGGCATTACATGGAGGTCTTAGTGCTTGTGTTGATACAAGATCTGAATAAATAGGGTTTAAGGACTCAAACCCTAGGATGGACATGTAGACTTGAACATTAGTGCTTGAGTTATCTTACCATGTACTTTCATGATGCAACATGGCTAGATTTTGTAAACCTCAAGGAACACAATATCACTAGTGTGGAGAGCTTATGTGATGCAAGCTAGGTGTATGTGCCAAGGACCTGTTGGTGTTGATGCTAGCTTGTTGAGGATCTTTAGTGTAGTGGACAACTTTGGTTGAGAGTGAAACTAAAAGGATTTGGTGGCTAGAATTTTCCTATGATTTCCCTAGCTAGGGTTTGGAGAGCTTGACTTGTACCAACGTTGTGAGAAAGTTGCGACATGTAATTCATGTCTTGCATATATATGAAGGTTCCACTATTCAAATATTAAGTACTTGCAGATTTGATTTTCAACGTATGTTATATTCTTAATTGCGTACATTCCAAACCCATTCCAGACCATGTTTTTCATGTTGAGTTGACATAACAAACCACTAGATTGGTTAAGTGATTTAACACACATATGGAAAATAAAGAGAAGATTTATTGTTGTTATAATTTGTTGTAACAAGACATTTTAAATTTGTTATATGCCTTGAAAAGTGTGACCTAAGGGTTGTAGCATTGTGGAATTGAAATACACTCATATGGTATTTATTTTCTTGGATTGTTGAGTGAAATTGAATTGGAAGGAAGTAAAATATTACCATTGTAATTAATATTTCAGATCATCCCTAGAACTGAAAGTTCACAAGGATTAGATCCATGAAACCTCAAGTAAATGAAATGAAATTTATGAATTGCATTAATTTCCATATTTCTAAAATTTCTACACTCCTTTCAAGTATAACTGAGTCTATTTGTTCTTTGTAAGTTCTTCACAGTTTGAGTCGACCTTCACTTGGAAGCTTCAAAGAAACCAGTTTTACGATGGACTCAAATCCAATTTTTAGTGTTTGAGCCTCAAATCTAGATGATTTCAATACTTTTATTTCTGATGGACAAGCTTTCTTATGTATTTGTTTCTTTCCTCATAGCTCTGCATAAATCTATCAAATACTTTCACAGCCTTTCGAACATCAACACTACTCAATTACAAGTGGACTAACAACAACAAAAACAAATTTTCATACAAGAATTTTTGCAAAAACAACAACAATTTCAAATCCACTTGAGGGACACCATGATAGCTATGTTTAAGACTATGTAGCAAGGTGAGAAATCGTCGGTCTCCAATCAAAAGGTTTTCACCCCATAGATTTTATGCAATGTCCACACCTCTTGCCTTTGTCCATGATTATCATGGTGCTCCAATGTATCCCATCTTCCCTGATTCTCCTCTTGTAAACACTAGCATGCATGGTGAGTCACATGAGCCATCAAAACCACCATTACAGAAGGTTCATGCACCTTCCCTTTCCCAAGAGCATACTTCACTTCCAGTTCTTCATGTTGTCAACGCGAATGAGATGAATCAACCTGCTAAAAAACTACAGGAAATCCTATGATGTTGGAGACACATTTAGAATCTGTCTCGACACCATCCTCTCAGGGTTCTTACAATTGATGAACCTTCCCCTTGTTGTCCATTTGAATTTGTCCCAATTTCTCCTACACCCTCAACAGTATATTGTGTTCGATAACACAGGTATTCCAATAGGGGAAGAACAACTTCAGTAACCACTCACACAACCAGATCAAAAATCAACACACTGATATTTTGACGTGGTAAAGCCCCTACTGGGAAACATCCACAGCCCCAGCCAACACGACCACTTGGAGCAATTTATTAATGCAAAATAAAAAAATTACAAAGAGATTTTACAAGAGAGTTTCTCATAATCAATCATCAGCAAATGAACCTCCATGCTCTTTAAATAGAGATCATGGACCAATCGAGTGTTAAGCCACAGATCAATGTAGTCATTAAGATCGAGGAGAATATGAACCATTGGATCACTCTATGCCAGGAACATATTGTGACCGTCGTATTTCCTAACTACAAATGCATACTAAAGAAACACACTAAAAAACACACTTTTACCCAATGACACATTAGACCAAGTAGATCTTAACTAACTCCTAAGTGTATAAATATCATAACATCCCCCCTTAAGAACAACTTGGGATAGGATTGAAGGATTTACAATAGTGACACAATAGAAGAAGGAAGAAGGCATTAGAATCTATCCCCCCTCAATGACGACTTCTTAAACGCCTAACATAGATCGAAGTTTGGAAAACTTCGCTTCTATAAGAGACTTTGTGAAAAATCTCTGCAACTTGATATTTTATAGGGCAAAATAGCACTTCAATAACTTGATCATGAATGATCTTTCTGATGAAGTGCATGTGTAGCTCGATGTGTTTGTTGCATTGATGTTGAACTAGGTCTTTGGGGAGCTTGATAGCACTCTGATTGTCACACCAAAGGTTGGTCAGATGTTATTGTTGGAATCCAAACTTTGTAAGGATCTGTCGAAGCCACAAGGATTCCTAACTTGCATTTATTGTTGCTCGGTACTCGGCTTCTTCTGAAGAAAGTGAAATATCCTATTGTTTCTTACAGGCCCAAGTGAGTCATGAACCAAGGCTGGAAACATAACCTACACTAGACTTTTGATCATCAGGTTTGTCGACCTAATCTGAACCAGTGAAACCAACCAATAAAGGAGTTCCCCCTGAACTATAATGTATCATGAATTGAACTGTACCCTGGACATACTGAAGTATCATTTTAGTTGTTTTCCAATGGCTTTCATGGGGTGTTTGCATATACCGGGAAACAAGACCAATAGCAAAGGAAAGATCAGGATGGGTATGAGTCAAGTATAAGATGCTACCAACTAACTGACGGTACAAAGTGGCATAAATTTCGGGAGAAGTACAGGTGGAAGCAAGCTTGACTCCAGACTGGAAGGGAGAAGGGGCTAGTTTACAATCTTCCATGTGGAAGCGACGAAGAAGGTCACAAGCATACTTAGACTGGGAAAGAAAAATTCTTTCATTGGTTTGCAAAACTTGGAGGCCAAGGAAATAATGCAAAAAAACTTAAGTCTGTCATTTCAAATTTTTCTTAAGGCTGGTTTTCACATTGTTTAAAGGTTTTGAGTCACTACCATTAAGGATAAGGTCATCAACATAAAGGACAAGGATTATGAGATGACTTCCTACTTTCTTGGTATAGACATTAGGATCAGAATAGAATCTAGAAAATCCAGTGTCAATAAGAAAGCTATCCATTTTGGCATACCAAGCTCGGGGAGCTTGCCTAAGACCATAGAGATATTTCTTAAGGTGACAAACAAGGCTAGAGTTATTTTAGACATATCCATGAGGTTGTTCCATGTAGATTTATTCTTTCAAATCCCATGCAATAAAGCGGATTTAACATCCATCCAATGGACCTCCCATTTATGTGAGGCAACAAGGGAAAGATCAAGGCAGGTGGAATTCATTTTGGCTACAAGGGAAAAGGTTTCATTATAGTCAATTCCTTCAATTTGGCAAAATCCTTTGGAAACCAACCGAACCTTGTGTCTTTCAACACTTCCATCTTATGCATACTTAGTTTTGTAGACCCACTTACATCTAATGAGTTTTCTTCCTCTTGGAAGAGGTACAAGATCTCAAGTATCGTTTGCCATTAAAGAACGATACTCTTCATTCATTGTTGTATCCCAAACTGGATGACCTGAAGCTTCTGTAAATGTCTTTGGATCATGAGTCTCTAAAACTTGAGTAAAAAGAGAAGAGGCTTGATGGAACTGTGAACGTGTTTGATGTTGAACTGAAGGATCATCGACAAGATCACTAGTTTTTTCTCGTGTTGAATGGATCCATCTAGGAAGCGGTGGTGTTGGTGATGGTTCAGGTTCAATGGACTCATTTGGAGGAAGGTGTGCAGGTGGAGGTGGATTTTCATCCTCACGGTCATCATCTGAAGAAGAAACCAAAATAAGGCACAAACGTCAAATATGGCTCGTAGGCCGAAGAAGGGACAATCATCGAATTAGGCTCGTGGACCAAGAGATTTTCATCAAATTTAACATCTCTTCTAATAATAATTTCATTACAATGTGGTTGAAGAAGTTTGTAACCTTTGACATCTTCAGAATAACCAACAAATATACACTTCTAACTTTTAGGTTGCAATGCTTTCATTTTCTCATCAACAATGTGAGCTCATGTTATACTGCCAAATAAATGGAAGTGACTTACATCTGGTTTAATTTTAGTCCATGCTTCTTTCGATGTTATATCTTTAAGATCATTTGTGGAAGTGCAATTCACTATGTAATTTGCACAGTTGATGGTTTTCACTCAATACTTTAAACTTAATCCCTTAGATTGGATCATACAATTAACCATTTATTTTAATGTGTGGTTCTTTCTCTCAGCGACACCATTTTGCTGTGGTATGTATGGAACAATTTGTTGCATTTGGATGACCTGTGTAGTGCAGTAACTTGTAAATTTATTGTTCACATATTCATATCCATTATTTGTTCTTAACCTTTGAATTTGATGTCCAGATTGTTTTTCTACAAGGGCCTTGTAGGCAAAAACTTGTCAAAAACTTCACTCTTAAGTTTTAAGAAGTAAACCCAAGTACATCTGGAAAATTCATCAATGAAAGTTAAGAAATACTTGCACCCAGAAAAATAAGGAGAAGAGAATGGACCACACAAGTCATTGTGAACAAGTTGCAAAGGGCCCGAGGCGTGCCAAGAGGCACGTTTGTCAAAATTGTCCCAATGATGTTTGTCAAGAACAAAACCTGCACAAACACCATCTCTGCATGAAACAAGAGGAAGACCAGTCACCATCTGTTGATTACATAGTTGTTGCAATGAGTGATAGTTTAGATGACCAAACCACTCATGCCAAAGTTTGTTCAAATCATCGCTATGAGCAGCAAAAACTGATGGAAAAGATGACGACCCAAAGTTGTCAAACTTGTACAACCTGGTTATATCATGAACATTTTCAATTGCAAGAACATGTTGATGATCTTTTAGATCCTTGATTACAACTTGGTGAGGTGAAAACTCTATGGTTTTACCTTCACCTAAATGAGTGATTTGATATACTGATAAAAGGTTACAGGAAAGACTTGGAACACATAATACATCATTGAAATGACCATTATCTACATGAATTGTTCAAGATCCTACAACACTAAGAGATCTAGCATCACTAACAAATATTTTCTTGGTGTTACATTCATTTAGAGTAGAAAATATGGCTTTCTCCTTAGCCGTATGATAAGATTCTCCAGAATCAATAAGCCACTCATCAGAAGAAGAAGTAGAAGATGCATTGAAGGGGAAACCAAAAGAAGAAAGTGCATGTCCATAAGAAGAAGAAGAAGAAGAAGAAGAATCAATACTGATGTTGTGCTTCTTCATTGTTGCTTTTAAAACTGTCATATTCTTGAAACATTTGGACTCATCATGATCATATTTCCCACAAAAGTTGCAATGTCTATCAGTCTTCTTATTTTTAGATTTTTCTCATTTGTCACCATTAGGGGCTGAAGTTGTCTGAGTGGGTTTGGGACCCTTGTTTTGCTTGTTGTTGTGACGAGGATGTTGCTTCTTGGGATTCTTGGGTTTATCTTTCTGTTGGGATACTAAGGTTTTGTTGGAGGTACCTGTAGTGTTGATCACTCCAAGTTGTACAAGTTTATCTTGTACTCTAATCAAAGCATCACAAAAGGACTCAAGAGTGGATTTTTGATAAGCTTTCCCTAAATCCTCTATCATGGCATAAAAGGTAGATACAAACATAGAATATGCACTACCTAGCTTAGAAAGAATAATATAGATGCAACACTCTTCCTCTAGCTTTATGTTACACTCTTCACATAAAATTCTAAGTGTTTTAAACTTAGATAGATAGTCTTCAATGCAATAAAAATCATTTGGACTTAAAGTCAATATCTTATTTTCTAAATGATGTGCTCGAATAATATTATGTTTACCAAAAACATATTCAAGTTTTTCCCAAGCTTCATCGAGGTCATTAATTTCTTAAAGGTGGAACCTTAAATCATGAGAGATGGACATTCTGATCAGTCTACGTGTTTCGTCATTCCTATTAGTCCATTTGGCTTTATTTTCATCATCAGTGGGTTCTTTTTCCTTTCCCAAGGTAATCTGGTACAAACCTTTACTTCTTAATAAATCCTCTATATGGGATTTCCATTGGAAGTAGTTGGTGTTGGTTGTTGATATTTTACTTATGCAGCTAACAGTTACAGTTCTTCTTTCGTTATTACAAATATTTAGCACATTAACTGCATATATAAGATCATTGAAAGAGAGGCAATCACGGAAATAAGATATACACAAAGATTATCCTAGGAAACCCTCTAGGGGAAGAAAACCCAGCAAAATTCCTCAATATAGATTAGTCAATCAAGAACAATGCTTCTCTCCAAGAGAGAACTAACAAATAAGAAGATCCTCCTCCAACCCTTGACTAGGGAAGAGTAGTTCACCACTTAACCAAGAGATATCCAAGAGATAGACCAAAACCTTCACAACGTCACACCTAGTTGCAGTAGTTTCTTCCTTCAAGACTTGCGCACTCCTTCTTGGCTACAGAGCTAGTGAGTGAGTGTCCAAATGAGGCATTGGCCTCCCTTATAAATAGTGTCTTGGCCAGCCTAAAATTAGGTCTGGGCCAACCTATTACTTTACCCTTTTATTTTCTCTTTTACATGTCAAGGCACAATAGGGCCAACTTTTACAAAGGCACAATAGGGCCTAATTAACAAATATAATATTCTTTAGGGTTTGTCTTGGTCAAATACAATAAGGATATCTTTCGAAGCTAGTTAATCTTCAACACTTCCTCTTAGCAAGGAAGGTATTCTTCTTGTCACGGTCATCATCATTGTTTATGCGCTTCTGCATACTTGGTCATTGTCTTGTTGTCAATCACAGATCTATATATCATAGGAAGTTATGCATTTTCACTGGAGTAGCATACCAGCGTGCGTTGGGGTAGCATACCAGCCTAGGTTTTGGGTTACCAACCTGCGCTGGGGTAACTTACTCTATTGGGGATCTCATCACTTCCCGCTATTTGGGAACACATCACTCCCCGCTACTGGGGAACACATCACTCCCATCTCTGAAGTATTTGAACTTCTCTCTTGATAGAGGCTTAGACAACACGTCTGCTACCTGCTCGTTGGTAGGAACATACTGGAGTTTTATTGCTCCCTTCTGTATCATCTCTTGGATATAATGGTACTTGATCTCGATATGATTGGACTTGTCATGACACACTGGATTCACTGACAACTTTATGCAAATCTAGTTGTCATAAAAGATACTGGTCTCTTCCAACTCGAGATCAAACAATTCTGCAATCAACTTTCGAAGCCACACTACTTCGCCACAAGTTGACCATGTCGTCACATACTATGTCTCTGCGGAACTGAGTGCCATATAGGTATGCTTCTCACTGAGTCATGAGATCACAGTTGATCCCATAGAGAAATATCTGGATGTAATTTTCCAGTCTATGACACTACCTGCCCAATCTGAATCTGCAATCTTATCTCACACTCTGAGATATATCTGGGTCCATAATCGATTGTACCCTTTAGGTATCTCATTAGATTTTTTTCCATAATCAAGTGAACATGTCTTTCATCACAAAACATATATATATCCCTGTGTTCTTTGAACCAAATTTTCACATCACATTGTACCAACTTGGTACACTTGCTCGGTTGCAACTCAATCAACACAATCATGTGTTGGATCTATGTGTTTTCTGCAAAGCACTATCTATCTCACTTTCTAAGAGTGTTTCATCTTCTCTCTCTGCAATTGTTCCTTATGGAACTAGGACTCTGCACCTGCAGTTGTTTTTTTCGAAACTGAGAATGATTGTTCCATTCTCACTGTAGCTTATGAACTCTGAGAGTAGCTCCTCTACTCTATCAGGATAACAGATTCATTTGCTCCCTCTGAATCTCATATTGCATCTGTTTCTTTTAATTGATCATGGTTGTTATATATATACTTCTTCTTATTACTGGAGCAAGTGTCTCGTCATAGTCTTCTCCCTCTTGTTGGGAGAATCCTCTGGACACCAATCAGGATTTGTACATCTCTATGAATGGTCATGGGGAGGTTGCTCCTCCTTACTAGATCATGAGGGTTGACTCCCTCTAAACTATAACTTCTTATGAGATGGTACTTGGTGGGACTGCCTGCCTCACCACTGGTGGAGCCAGCTGCTCTTCATGATATGGCTAGTCAATGTTATATGGATTTGCATCTTGTAAAGTGTCACGGGACCATATTGGTCTCTTCCAGATTACTGCAATGGTTCTGGGTAGGCCCTTCTAGCTCTACTAAATTTTCTTGATGTTCTGAAGAGTGATCAATATGCACCATCTAGCACTAGGGGGTAACTCAATCTCAAATATAGGGACTGTCATACATGCTTCTTCTGAGTCTACAATAATCTCAAAGTCTATGCAAGATATACTTGGTGTTTGGATACCAACTCTTAATATGAAAAGTTGATTCAAACTTCAAACGAATTATGCTTCCTGTCAAGGTGGCTTCATTATCCATTGACCAGGTCTTCTTATCTGGAAACTGCAGAACATTGTGAGTTCTATTCTAATGTGCGTGTTTTACCATAGACAATGTCACATCATTGTCACCCAACCATAAAAATTTACATATGTCACCCTCAAGCAAATTAACTATTTATTGATTTTAAAGAGACCTTGTTGGATTCTCGTACCAGGGATAATGATCCAACAAGCTAAGATAAAAATGCACAAAATCTAATGTTAATAAACTTAAAACCGAAATCAAATATGAAGGGTACATACCTGGAGCATGCATTTGTCAAAGTGCTTTCTTGATCTGTATGATGTCTGAATGAATAATGACACTTCTTCACAACTTGTACTTGGCCCACATGATACAACAATTCTCCAACTTTTTTTTTACTTCATGAAGTTTTAATGTGGAAGAAATGAGATACAACTATCAATATCACTTGATATGAATCAAGTGCTTTGGAAGAGCTAAGACCTATATCACAAAAGATATAGTTCATCTGGATCGTCTTCTTTTGCTATTTTCCGATCAAGTTCATCTCTCCTACGAAATTGGCATGATGCCTTTTGAACTTCCTAGTTTTATCTTGGTCTTTTCCTCGGGGACAATTTCTTGCAATATGTCCTATCTTCTGGCAAATGAAGCATCTGAAGCTTGAGACATCTTTATGAGAATCTTGTCCTTTATGAGGCTTTTGAAATATTTTGTGAGAGTGAACTTCTTTCTTGTTCTTTCTTTTTCTTGCATGAGCTATTAGCGCTTGATCTTCATTGCTTTCTATCTTTTCATTTCTTACCTTTAATCTGGCTTCTTCTTGAGTACAGTCTTCCCACAACCTGTTGAACTTAGTTAACTCTCTTCTAGAGCAGATTCATTGGATGAAGGATTTCCAAGAATTTGGAAGACCATTTAATGTGGTCATCGTTATCTCAGCTTCTTCAACTGAGTCTCCAATAGCTTCAAGTTGTTCTTTAATCTGGGACACTCTTGTGAAGTAAGATTGTATGGTTTCTGAATTCTGCATCTTTACATTCTTGAGTTGTGTCCTCGAGGTCATTTTCCGATTTATGTTCTTGCCTTCAAATAGACGAGATAAGGCATCCATCATTTTCTTTGGGGTTTTTAATGTTGAAACATGAGTAATCAAATGGTTATTGATGGAATCGGCAATGATCCTCTTTGCTTTGATCATATCCTTCTTATATTTGGCATTGGACTCATCTCCCTCTGGCTCTTCAACATCTTGTTCAATAAAACTTACAAGCTCATTCTCTTCTAGAATGAGCATCACTTTGTACTTCCATACTCGGAAGTCATCGGCTCCTTCAAGCTTTTCGTCAAGCTTGGTACTGGTAGTCATCCTGCCCAGAACAAGTAAACAACAAATAACTTTTCAAAATATGGATCTCGACCTTACCAGAGAGTTTTGTTGAACCAAGATGAATTTTGTCACAGGAACTACAACAGCTACAACCAGACGTCTAGATCTAAGGTTTATGAGGAAACCCTAAATTTTCAAATTTTGGATTTTTGAATTATGATCCAGTGAAGTGATGTGCCTTGCTTGGGGGAGTTCCTAGGTGATCTTAGATTCACCAACGTCCTCCAACAAAGGGTAAAACGTCACTCTTAGGGTTTATGCAAAAACCTTAATTCTACAGCAGTTACAAAACTAAAAACGGAATCTTGGAGAGGGTGCGTTGGGGCTAGCCAAGTATTTATAAACCGTGAGTTGGTCTCTTTCAGGCTCGCTCTGATACCATGTTGATATTTTACTTATGAAGCTAACAATTACAGTTCTTCGTTCGTTATTACAAATATTTAGCACATTAATTGCATATATAAGATCATTGAAAGAGAGGCAATCATAGAAACAAGATAGACACAAAGATTATCCTGGGGATTAGCCAATCAAGAACAATGCTTCTCTCCAAGAGAGAACTAACAAAGCAGAAGATCCTCATCTAACCCTTGACTAGGGAAGAGTGGCGCACCACTTAACCAAGAGATAGAACAAAACCTTCACAATGTCACACCTAGTTGTAGTAGCTTCTTCCTTCAAGACTTGTGCACTCCTTGACTGTAGAGCTAGTGAGTGAGTGTCGAAATGAGGCGTTGGTCTCCCTTATAAATAGTGGTTTGGCCAGCCTAAAATTAGGTCTGGGCCGACATGTTACTTTACCCTTTTATTTTCTCTTTTACATGTCAAGGCACAATATAGATTAGCCAATCAAGAACAATGCTTCTCTCCAAGAGAGAACTAACAAAACAGAAGGTCCTCATCTAACCCTTGACTAGGGAAGAGTAGTGCACCACTTAACCAAGAGATAGACCAAAACCTTCACAATGTCACATCTAATTGTAGTAGCTTCTTCCTTCAAGACTTGTGCACTCCTTGACTGCAGAGTTAGTGAGTGAGTGTCCAAATGAGGAGTTGGTCTCCCTTATAAATAGTGGTTTGGCTAGCCTAAAATTAGGTCTGGGCCGACCTGTTACTTTACCCTTTTATTTTCTCTTTTACATGTCAAGGCACAATAGGGTTGACTTTTACAAAGGCACCATAGGGCCTAATTAACAAATATAATATAATAATATTCTTTAGGGTTTGTCTTGGTCAAATACAATAAGGATTTCTTCTGAAGCTACTTAATCTTCAACACTGGTAAGCAAAAGATTATTGGAATAAGTCATATTAGATATGCAGATAATATGGATTTAAAAACTGAAAATGATGATCTGGATGGAAAGATCTCGAAAAATTAGGTAGTTTAAAAAAAATGGCACTTAAAACGGACTTTGGATGTGAAAGTTATGTCCTTTTGAAAAAAAAAGCATAAACGGTAAACAAAGAGCCACGTGGCAAGTAGAAATTGTTCTACGTGGTGATACCACTCCAAATAACCTCACTTTTACAGATAAGTTGTTTTATAAAGTGACCCATTTTTATAAAAAAATGGAKATCATTTTTACAATGAAGTTACTTTATAAAATAAAGTTGCATGCAAAATAAATAACTTTAAAATAAAATATTAAAGCTACTTATAATGATTCACTTTTATACTTGAAGTGAAATACACTTTACAATGGATGCATGAACTTTTTCAAAAAAAATAACAAAAATATACTTGAATTGAATACCTCTTATTTAATAAAGCAATTTTTAACAAAGTGAGCTAGCAAAACATATTGTATCGTTTAGAAGGAGGATTGGGGGTGTTGTTGTTGTTGTTGTTGTGAAAGACGACCTTGGAGAGTGTGCTCATAAAAAACTTTTTTCACACAAGAAAATATTTTTGTTTCTCGATGACAACAAGGGTTAGATCTTGGTTAGCTTACCTGGAAAATGCACCCTTTCAAATCTATTTTTGATTTGTCGAGATCGCACAGGGCGTAGGGAAAAGAGCATATGCAAATCCAAAGGAATAGCAATCCGGAAACAAAAAACAAAAAACTGAAATAATACTCTGCAAAAAAATTTAAAATGGCATATTCAAGCTTTATATCTTCGGATCTGACTAAAATGGTCGTATCTTGGGAAAACAGAAACATTTTCGAGTGAAACGAAAAGCATTCATGACTGAAAAGAGCGCTCTAGACGCAATGGAACGGTCCTCTCAATCTATAAATATACGGAAATTGTAGAAACCAAAGATGAGGCAACTCAGCTTCACGATCTCGATCTACAATAAGTGCGGGTCTTCAAACAGGCTCTGATACCATGTTCGACAACACAGGTATTCCAACAGAACACGAACACCTTCAGTAACCACTCACACAACCATATCAAAGATCAACACACCAATATTTTGACGTGGTAAAACCTCTACGGGGAAACATCCACGGCCCCAACCAACACGACGACTTGGAGCAATTTATTAATGCAAAAGAAAAAGATTACAGAGGGATTTTACAAGAGAATTTCTCACAATCAATCATCAGCAAATGATCCTCCATGCTCTTTAAATAGAGATCATGGACCAATCGGGTGTTAAGCCACAGATCAATGTAGTCGTTAAGATCGAGGAGAATATGAACCGTCAGATCACTCTATGTCGGGAACATATCGTAACCGTCATATTTCTTAACTACAAATGCATACTAATGCATATTAAAGAAACACACTTTTATCCAATGACACATTAGACCAAGTAGATCTTAACTAACTCATAAGTGTCTAAATATCCTAACATACTGGTAGGCACACGAGATCTCCCAACCTTAGTAAGAAGGGCTCACGGTGCCACTTGGTCCTCCATATCATCATCCTACCTCGAACAAGGATTCAGCGAAATCCTTGTTCCCATGCATTATAGCCATGAAGCAAAATGAGTTTGACAGCTTTGAGCACTACACTACTTGTGTCGTTCCTCTTGTTAATGTTCTTTCTACAAAAATGCTTCTCCTTCTTGGTTTTCAACATGCTTCTTCGAGTTCTACTTTTCAATAAGGAGGACAACCTCTAGGATTCTTTCATAAGCTTCTTCTTTTCAAAAGAGCATTTTGCCACTAGTTCAAGTACTCTATTTTTAGCGGGGACGTAGGCTTATACAAAGACCCCAACTACACCAAACCTAAACATTATTTTGTCCTTCATTAGGAAGGTTATACTCCAACTTTAGAAAAAATCAAGGACAATTTCCTCTCATTAGGGAGGAACTGATGAGAATTTGTCCAGATCATGTTCAACATGATAAGAATTAGTTTAGAACGTGTATCAAAAAATGTATTGATCATTCACCCACTTTTTTGTCTTGAAGACTTGGTCAACTCTAATCACTCCCCCCCAATTGTGTACTATATATAGTTACAAGTTACTATATATAGTTACAAGTGAGTGTACATTAGATATGTGTATAGTGTAGATTTTTGAGGAACTATGAGGGTTGCCCAATAGGTCTGTATTTGACCTCTTGTTGGGCTCTAAGTTTAGTTAACCAAATCTATCATTGTTTTTGTTTTAGGACAGCAAACAGGTTTGTTCAAATCTGCCAAGAAATATGCCCTCAACTAATGGATATATGCTCTTTTAAGGTGCCCTTGCAAATATTTTGTCACCCAATTTTAGTACATGCAAACCTCAAAACATATAGCACTCCTCTAGGATCTTAACAAGCTCCTATTGTTGATCTAAACTCTAAGCATGCATGAAATTTGGACACAAGTATTTTTGGTCAACATGACCCTGGATAAACCCCCCCACCCCCAGGGGAAAACCAGTTTGGAGATAGATGAATATAGAAGATCTCAAAGAAAAAGTTATAACAAGGAAAACATATACAAGTGAACCTGATACAATAGAAAGCACACTTGGATGCTTTGGAGTCCCTTGAAGATGTGTCTGCTAGCCCATGAACAAAGGCACCCTTTGCCTTGGTGCGCCCACCTTCTCTTGCTAAGCCTTTAGCCCTCTTCCTTGCCTCTTGCTTTTGCCTTTGCCTTTGCCCTTTGCCCTGGTCTTTGCACCCTTCTTCACAAGTGTACCTCCCTCCTTGGCTCCTTTGCCTTTGCCCTTTGCCTTGGTCTTTGCACCCTTCTTCACAACTGTACCTCCCTTCTTGGCTTAGTGCACACTAAGCTTTAGTGTGCCCCTCTAGCAAAAACTCCACACAAGTATGCGCCCTCACTTACCCTTGTGCCCTCCATGCTCTAGAGTGCACCTCTCCTCTAATAAGTGAGTCTCCTCCTCAAGGTAGCGCCCTCTCCCAAGCTTGATGTGCCTCCTCCCTTAGGATGCACACCTCCACAAGCTTGTGCGCCCCCTAGCTCTAGTATGCGCCCTTCTTCAAGCTAGTAACCAACCTCAATGAAAACTCATCAAGGAAGCTTGCACACTCAACAATGGATTCTCCTTCAAACCCTTGACCCCATGCACCCTCCTCTCCTCAAGAAATGTGCCCAAGTGTTTTTCTTCTCCTCCTCTCCTCACTCAACTCTCTCAAGTGACAATTGAGCCTCATCCTTACCCTTTTCCCTCCTTTAGCCTCTCTTTGGCCAAACCTAAAAGACCAATGGCCTAGATTCAATCTAGCCATGTCTAATCAATGGGTGAGATTTAATCTCAAAAATCTCCCTTAGAAAACCCACTTTCTCAAGTTTCCTTAGTTTGTCTCATGTCATTTAATTCACCCACAAAGTGAATTAAATGTCACTTTATGTCTTTAAGTGACATATTTCACTTTTGACTTAAATCTCCTAAGTCAATGTGAAATTAGAACATAAAGGTAAAGTACAAGGGTAATAGTCTCCCCCTTTGTGTTTAGAGACTCACAAACACAAGGGGACCACTTTCCAAGGTACCCAAATCTCGACACTCCCTCTTACCGAGGAAAGTGTCATTCGCCCCTCCAATCTTGTCCCAGCAATGGACATGGTTTCCTGCTGGCAAATACTCAGTGAGTATGGCTATACCCTAATCATCACAAGTGGTCTCTGACTCCGTTCTACTCAACCAAAGATCTTGATCTTGGCCTCTCACCAAAGATCCAGACCTTGGCATCTCACCAAAGGTCACTTTTATTGGCATCTCACCAAGAGTCTCTCTATTGGAATCTCACCAAGAGTCTCATCTCTTGGCATCTCACCAAGAATATATGGATCTTGGCATCTCACCAAGATCCTCAACTTGGTCTCTCACCAAGTGACTTCCACCTTAAGTGGAATCTGAAGCTTATCTACTCATCTCCATAGCGAAGTGAGGCTCAAGCCTCTCTGGCGCCATGCTCACTCATCAATCTCTAATGCTCTGAAGCCTCTGCACCAACTATTTGTCTTGTCGGCAACTCTTAAACTAAAGTTGTCCTGGGTGGACCAATCACCCCTAAATATGGTGTCCTCGAAAATTGAGTCTACGTCCCACGAGATACAACACTCTCAATCTGCGGGATCTCCTCAACTTTGTCTACGCACCAACCATTGGATGGTGTATCAACTGACAAAAGCACACTCCCTCTCAAACTAAGCAGTGAACTCCTCCTCTGTTGTCGCTGCAGTACCATCATGTTGTTTATTTTTCTTCTTGGAACATTCTCCAACATAGTGCCACATCTCTCCACAAGCAAAGCATCTCACTGTGCTCATGTCTCTCTCTCGCCCACTGCCACTTTGGTGTGGCTTGGCCCTCCCTTGGGACCTTGTCTAACACCCTTGTCGACCTTCTTCTTGCCCTTTGTCCAAAGAGAAAGATCCTCACCAGCCTCTAATATACGTTGCTATCCTAAAGATCCAGAGTTGCATCTCAGCTCCTCCTGTACGAAGTCTTCCCAAAGTCTCTCCCAATTGAGCATGACCTCCCTCGCCACAATGCCTCACAAAAATGAACCCCAAGGTTTGGAGAAGCCATTTAAGGTTTTCCTCACCAAAAATTCTAGATCCACAATCTCTCCGACTGCTGCCAACTCATCTTGAATCTGTGTAAATCTACAAAGGTATGATGTCACTGACTCAGAATTGAGCATCTGAATGCCCCTAAGCTTCTCCTGCAGAACCATCTTCCGGTTCTGATTGGGACTCTGGTAAAGCTTGCACAATGATGCCACATCTCAAAGGCATAGTCCTTCCCAATCAAATGGGGTGTGACGTGGTCTCTCACCGCATCACAGATAGTCCTCTTAGCCTTGGTGTTCCTCTTCTTGAACTCTGCTACCAGCAAGAGATCAAAGATAGGAGGAAGAACCACTGGAGCTTGAATTATATCCCATAGTTCAAGATCCTCCAAGACAAATATAATCATGGTCTTCCAAGGGGACCAGTTGCTAGCTCCGACTAAATTATCCTCTGCCCTCATCTGAAACATCGATATGGTTGTCCACTGAAACTCAAACGGATGCTACACACTTCAAAAGAGTACAACCTCACTCCTATCAACACATGTGTGAAAAGAGGTTGTCCAACACTTTCCAAAACAGTCCCACAAAATTGCCCACTGTATGCTCTACAAATCAGCCAAACTTAGCCACCAAGGCTCTGATACCATGTAGATTTTTTAGGAACTATGAGGGCTGCCCAACAGATTTGTCGTTGACCACTTGTTGGGCCCTAAGTTTAATCAACCAAATCCCTCCTTCTTGTTTTAGGACAGCAAATAGGTATGTTCAAATCTGCCAAGAAATATGCCCTAAACTAATGGATATATGCTCTTTTAAGGTGCCCTTGCAAGTAGTTTTAGTAACCCAATGTTAGTACATGCAAACCTCAAAACAAATAGCACTCCTCTAGGATCTTAACAAGCTCCTACTATTGATCTAAACTCTAAGCATGCATGAAATTTGGACACAAGTATTTTTGGTCAACATGACCCTAGATAAAACCCCCCCGGGGAAAACCAGTTTGGAGATACAAGGAATATAGAAGATCTCAAAGCAAAAGTTATAACAAGGAAAACATTTACAAGTGAACCTGGTACAATAGCAACCACACTTGGATGCTTTGGAGTCCCTTGAAGATGTGCCTGCTAGCCCATGAACAAAGGCGCCCTTTGCCTTGGTGCGCCCACCTTCTCTTGCTAAGCCTTTAGCCCTCTTCCTTGCCTCTTGCCTTTGCCTTTGACTTGAACCTTTCCTTTGCCTTTTCCCTTTGCCTTGGTCTTTGCACCCTTCTTCACAAGTGTGCCTCCCTCCTTGGCTTAGTGGGCTCTAAGCTCTAGTGCGCCCCTCTAGCAAAAGCTCCAAACAAGTGTGCGCCCTCACTTACCCTTGCACCCTCCATGCTCTAGAGTGCACCTCTCCTCTAGTTAGTGAGTCTCCTCCTCAAGGTCACGCCTTTTCCCAAGCTTGATGTGCCTCCTCCCTTGGGATGCGCCCCTCCACAAGCTTGTGCACCCCCTAGCTCTAGTATGTGCCCTTCTTCAAGCTAGTGCCCAACCTCCATGAAAACTCATCAAGGAAGCTTGCACACCCAACAATGGCTTCTCCTTCAAACCCTTGACCTCATGCGCCCTCCTCTCCTCAAGAAATGTGCCCAAGTGTTTTTCTCCTCCTCTCCTCACTCAACTCTCTCAAGTGACAAGTGAGCCTCATCCTTACCCTTTTTCCCTCATTTAGCCTCTATTTGGCCAAACCTAAAAGACCAATGGCCTAGATTCAATCTAGCCATGTCTAATCAATGGGTGAAATTTAATTCCAAAAATCTCACTTAGAAAACCCACTTCCCCAAGTTTCCTTAGTTTGCCTCATGTCCTTTAATTCACCCACAAAGTGAATTAAATGTTACTTTATATCTTTAAATGACATATTTCACTTTTGACTTAAATCTCCTAAGTCAACGTGAAATTAGAACATAAAGGTAAAGTACAAGGGTAATAGTCTCCCCCTTTGTGTTTAGAGACTCACAAACACAAGGGGACCACTTTCCAAGGTACCCAAATCTCAACATATATATAGTTACAAGTTACTATATATAGTTACAAGTGAGTGTACATCAGATATGTGTATAGTTCCAACAATCTCCTCTTATACTTGCATACTTGCTTGCTCTTGCCCTTTCTTGTGTCTAGAGTATTGCATTGATTGTATTGTGTGCATATCACATGCAGAGAAGAAAGTGTATGCATGTAGCTAGAATATATATATATATATGGCATCTCTATTTGTAGCAAATCTCACCTTCGAATTTGAGAAAATTATGCAATATTTCAGTTCTGAATGTTTTTCACTGGATGTAATTATATATTTGCATCAGTCAAGACTCAAAGTACAATATATATGGCAAACTATAAACAATCTTGCAATCCATGTCTATGAAGAATAAAATATGGTAGCATAAAAAAAAATGAAGCCCCATAGCCTTTTCCATTAAATTATGAAATATGGCTTTTAGCCATGTAATTTAAATAAATTTTTACCTTTTCTACCAGCATCTCATAATTGAAAATGGCTGAAGTTATGGAGCCAGCAACTTATTAGTCTTCCTAGGCTGTTTTCTTGCCAGTTTGCCACTAACACGTAATAACAATATGGCATTGAAATTTCATATACAAAAGCAATGAATGAGACTCTAATAGGTCAAGCCAAACCTTGACCTCCACACAAGGAACTCTGATCTCTGACTTTGGGAGAAAGCCAGAGTTCCCAAGTCTTCCAGTGGTGTACAACTCTAAGGAACTAGAAAATCAGAAATGAGAGAGGTAATCGATCCAAGACAAACCTTTTCGTCTACAATCCATAAGGCTACCTACTGCTTGGAAATTGCAAATAATCCTTTTTCAAATCCCAGATAATGTAATCAAGACCACTGCTTATGCAGGTGAAATAGTATTTTATGGTGTAAATATTTGATATATTTATGATAGTATATTAATGTGGTAAGTTATTTTGTTTTCTTCATTGCCCTTGGGTTCTTGCACATGCGCACACTCAATGGCGTGACTTCAACTAGTTCATCCTCTTGGATATATTCAATACAATCATCCAGGCTGAAATCCAAAGGTGCATTAAGGACCACTGCAAACATCAAATAAGGTGTTAATATGCAAAATGTATAGTGATGTTTGGAAAACAATTTACTTGATCAGATACAGGATATGAGTACCTGTCTGTTCCTTGTTCGAACGAACATTTGTTGCAGCCTTCCTCTTGCAAACATTTAGGGACAGGTCACCTGGTCTTTGATGAATACCTACAATTTGACCCTTGTAGACATCTACACCGGGGCTTAAAAACATCTGGCCTCTCTCTTGAGAACTGGATAAAGCATATGAAGTACTTGTTCCTGTCTCAAATGAGACCTGCTCATGAAATACTTGTATAAGATACAATCCCAGGAATTATCTAACATTACATCTCAGATATGTGAAATAAACAGACTTTGGAACTAAAATTTGTAATAAATCAAATAAACAATGTACCAGAGAGCCTTGGTCCCTTGTATTGATGTCTCCTGCCCATGGTCCATACTCTTCAAAAACAGTGTTTAAAACTGCAGTACCTCGAGAAGCAGTCAAAATCGCATTTCGAAGACCAAGTAGACCACGAGTTGGCATTTTGTATTTCACCACTGTTGTATTCTCCACACTACATGCAAAAACCAATTGAAATTTTTAATTATAAAGAGGTTTTCCTTGAGACAAGAATGAACCAGACTGCAACTACTGGATGACTGCCCAAACATACAACCAGTTCCTGTTCCAAAATGAGTCAAGAAAGCCATCATTTCACAAGGGAGATTTAATTTTGCTCTAAAACATGACAACAGCATTGATAGAATAAAGCAGAAAAGACTACAGATTAGTACAAACGTCCAATAATAATCATCTTCGGAAGACAATCAAGTTGGGTGGGGCCTAATAATGTTCCAAGACAAAGATACTTGAAAATATATAAGGACAAGGTGATTACTTTTATAACACCCTCTTTACATCTACGAAACCAAAAAACTTAAATCCTCTTGAAAAACAAAAAAGATGACTGTTGCATTGTACTCCTAATGGACAACTAGTGAACCTTGAAGGTAAGATAAAATTATTAGAAAGCACATCCACAAATCAATTTTTGATCTAAAATCCCTTATCTATTAGTAAACTTAAAAAGAGTTATCTCTAAGCTTCTACTTGTAGTGAACAAGCTCTTATTGGGATTTCCCCTTGAAGATTGGCCCTTTGAACCTAGTTGATACCTAGAAGAGAGTATAAAAGTAAAAGTAAAGTATCCTACTAACGTCCACTTAAACCAATTTAGCTTGTCAGACATGTGTTGCCCCTTTGATGACTGGACGGAAACCAACTCCAGGAGGTCAAACACATTCCCTCACACACACACAAGGGGTTCTACTTCTACACCCATTGGAGTTTAAAACTGGCTCTTTGCATGGCAGCACCCCATCCCAAACCCTAAGCCACAGCTCGACAGGTGTAGAAGTTGAACTGCACTATAATCTACTATACTTTTATTTTTGACATTTAGAGTAACCAGAAATAACATTTAATGAACATTTTAATCCCGAACTTAAAACTCTCTCTGCGGGAAAGTGGACAGGCACTTGATATTTGGCAGGAACAAAACAGCATTATATGATTTGAATTTTGTACAATTATGAGGATTTTATATTTTTCAATTTACCTTCCATAGCTTTTCTGGTGAGTGATTTTCCTGAACATTTTAAAGCAGTGAACTATATAATTTATTTTGCTGTTGAAAATTTCATATTTTATGAACAATGCTACTGTGGTTCACAGCTAAGTTGCACGAAACGGGGAAATGTTTGGAAGTTTCCGAAACGGGGACATCAGGAAACGCGACCCTTCAAAAATGGAAACATCAGGAGAAATGCCAGGGGAAACGTTGTGTATATATATATATATATATATATATATATATATATATATATATATAGCACATTATCTTGCAAGAAAAAAAGAATGATACACATAAATGACATTTTAGAAGGAAAACCATGTCTATATTAATATGAAAGGACATGTGGCATAGAGTTACAGGAGTAGTGCCTCGCATGAGGACACTTGGATACAACCATGGAATAGGAGCATTGGACTAACATCTTGTTAGAGAGTGCACCATCCTAAAGGAGAGGCATTAAACCCTAGGAGAATCATTCCTCGAGGGCGTTTCATCATGGGGGTTGGATAAACCCTAATATGACACTTGTACATCCTTGTATTGTAGAGAGCAGTGTTATCAGAACCAAACCAGTCAACCCCAAAAATGTTAACCGGTGGACATTGAGGTACATAGAGGGCTTGGTGCTCTTGATTAAATGCCTATTCCATACCCTCATACATGATAGAATCCAGTGGAAACATTTTAATCCTACCAATCTTGAAATCCTGAAAACCATTAAGTCTGCCGAATTTTGAATGGGACCTAAAATTCTACTTTCTTCGTATGAAGTCCAGTGAGGTTGGAACCACTCTCAAACATCCTGAAACAATTAATGGTAATGTTAAAAATTTAAGTCAAAGTATGATTTTCATCCTTTTACTTTAAGAAATTAATATTACCATTAATTACTAGGGTGGGTGCAATGGTGATGATAGTTAATTGGTTAATGAGGGGATATTTTGACACCTAAGGGACCCACAGCCCTCTTGGTTGCTTGGACAGGCCTGCACAGCAAGAAAAACCTGCAGAAACGGCTATCGTTTGCACTGAAACGGCTGGGAAACATCACCTGCCGTACCATACGGCGTTTCCCAAATCGGAAAACACCATACGGTACGGCGGGCGGTGTTTCCCAGCAGTTCCATATGCGTTTCAGGTACTGGTACGTGGCCTGGGGGGTGTTTCCTGCAACTTAGGTTCACAGTAAAGGCACCAGCGGTTTTCAAAAAAAAGCCTTACAATTTCCGTTTGTAGCATTGTGTACATGACTATGAAAATGGCTAGCTCTATTGTCTTCATCATTACCAGTATAGGTCTTCATTTTTCCCATGTATCCCAGAAAAAACACTGCCAAGTTCACGTATACAACACTCAGTCCAAAGACATACCATTTACTTGTATTTTCAACATATTATATAACAAAGAAACCAGAAACTTCAATTCATATTGCAACCATAGTATCATCTCTGAACCAGCCAAACTAGCCCATAAAATTCAGACCAAACGCAAGGTAGAAATATCTAACATATGAATTGAAGACTATGTGCAGCAGGAAAAGGCTATAATAGGAGACGATGCCACTAAACAAGTCAAACACTATCAAAAGGAGAGAACAGGGAAAGAGACAAACTGAAAAACTACGTAAATGCATCAACCAGATTGGAGAGGACATCCTATCATCTACTCACTGAAGCAGAAGCACCCATTGGCATCCATTTGCAGACCATGATTACTTTTAATGATGGGCGCAACAAGCCAAACACATGATTGGCAGGAACTCCAGAAAAGTAGTTGTCATTTTCTTTTCTTCTGATGCCAATAAATCCCATTGGTTTCATACCAAGAGACAGGTCTTCACCCTAAGCCCATCTGTCCAGTAAAATTCAAAACATGTCTACAACCGGTTAATACATTACTTGCAGATAGGATGGACTGGAGTACCAGTGTAAAAATGTCAAATGGCGCTTACCAGGTCAATGAAAGCAGGGTGTTGTTATTGCCCCCACCAAGTTTCAATTTGCCTAAGTGACATTTTGATATTTGCTCCTCCTGGGCTGGTGCTCCCCCACAAGGGGGCCTCTTGATTAGCAGAATCCATGCCATTAACTGTGACATAGCATCCTACCTTTTGATAGGTGGTGGATGCTCAGCAATCAAAGTATAAAGGAAGCTTTCAATGCCTATTGTTGTGAGTTGTATACCTGATAGGATTGTATTTTTATCAATGTTCAACCAAGTTTCTAGGACATGGGGGTGCGAGAGCAAGGAAATGCATCCAAGGGACATGTGAAGACACCCCCCAAATTTTAGGGAGTGGAAGGGGAGACGTCGGAAATTCCTTATTGCCATTGGAATTCCTGCATGCCTGTCAATATTGCTGCATTTTATACAGGCCTGTCAATGTGGCAACTATTCCACAAGAATGAGAACCCTTCTTTTTGGATATAGAAGTCCACCCTGGCACTGGTGGAGGGATAAAAGTGGATGGGTCAGCTTTCCTTTGGGAACTTGCTTCCACATTGGAATCAAGTTGGAATGTGACATTTTGGCTAGAGAAGGTGCTCTTTTCATCTGCTGCCGTTTGCAGCCTCAAAAATTCTGATCTCTGCAGCATGGTTGGTTTCTCACACCTTAACCCCTTTTCCACCTATGCCTAAAAGGTTTTGCTTAACCTGACTAGAACTCCCAACCCAAGGATGGCTACAATATTGCATAACCTGCCACTTCTCTTCCCCAGGTTTCTGTTGGTCAGGGCCCTTTGTTGTTTGGTTGCATATATCTAAAGGGGTTTTTGAGAATCGGTTCAATCAAATGTCCTCTTTGCATATTTGGCCAATGCCTTTGATGGGTAGGCATTGGCTCTCAGATTTCACTTGACCATGATGATGTTCCACTTCCAAATTCTTCCCCAACAGGACCCTCTGCTTCAACATCATAATTATTGTCACTGTTATTGCTATTGGTGAAGTGACTCATGTCACTGACTTTGTTTTAAATGTGCAGATTTCTAATTTTTGGCAACCTGCAGCAAGGGTTTCAATTTAAATTTTATTGACCGCAATTTTTTTAGAATTTTCTATGTTCATGCTTTCCCCAAAGGCTGAGTATTAATGCTGGAAATGAAAAGCATGAAACAAATAAAAAAACTAAAGGAGAAATTAAAAAAGGAGGTGATTTGGCCCTACTTCCCGACTGCTAGATAGTTGAAATCAATGATAAATGAAAAATTGAACTTGAAACAACAGTAAACACCCTTCAAAGTCAAATACCCTTGGCTGTAGATGTAATAGTCTCATGATATACAGCGAAAATGTAAACTTGAAACAGCTGCAACCACTCTTCAAATACCCTTGGCTGTAGCTGTATTAGTCTCGTGATTTGCTGCTGCTAGGTCATAGTTCAAACTTCACTGGTTCAACAAATAAACATTTTAACTTGAATCTCAGCCTTCAGGTCAAGATGTGCAGGCTGCAGCTCAATCTCAATTTGCAACATTCAATCTCGATCATGCACATTGATGCATGGAACTCCTCCTCAACTCACTAATCGGCACTCGCTCAACAATGATGGAAGGCAACTTAGATAAATGAAAAGTATGTTTGGGGGTTTCATAAAGCAAGGTGACTTAAGTTAGCGATCTAGGTTTTAGGATTCCCAATTTTTTCTATTTTTTTTAAATTTTCAAGTCATTTCAGGGGGAGCGCATAGGCATCCTAGATTTTAGGGGGAGCACCCAAGGGTCCCCCACACATGCAATACATCTGTCAACTTCATGAGCTATTGAGAATGCATACAATTAGATAGATTGTACTTAATATTGTCATCGTTTTATTATGTGATATAAGACTTGGTTGATTGCCACAATTTTTTAAGTTAGAGGGAAGCACTTCAAAAAGAAAAGGAAGCTAGCCACAAGTTAAATCATGTAACTCTTTAGAATAATCCTCAAGTCTAGGGGATCTGCCTTCATTCCTTATTTGTGTCAACCAACAAATGTCTCCTCTCCGAAAACCAAGTATATGGGTTAAAGATGCTAAAAGAACAATGTCGTGATAACTATTGGAAGAGTGATGGGTGTTGTCGCCTTATACACACCTGGGAGATGTGGAAGAAATCTTCAATCCACTCAGTGTGTCCTTGGGGGCAAGTGAGAGTTAAGGTGCTGTCACCTAATCCTCAACTCCTCCGTCTAGGCCAACTCCTAGCGAAGCCAAGGGGGGTAGTCCCTAACAAATATACTAAGGCTTTTAAGCTAAGTACGAAAATTTAAATCTAGGAGTTTATTGATTCTTCAAACCATTAACCATAAACTGAACAAACATGAAACAAACATTCACCACGATATATATATAATCAAATGAACATTAACTTGCATCAAAAGGATACTGAGAAACAATTGTTAGGTGCAAGTTGCATTTACATTAAATATATATAACCAATTATGAAATGAAGCCTGTGG
>ML818274.1:4158-15044 GCA_009831015.1 Picea engelmannii | reverse complement strand
TGATAAAATGAGGCTAAAACTCCTCAATATATAGTGTATCAATGACCTAATTTACTTTTTAGGTCATAAAATGGTTGACAAGGCCAATATATCAAAATAATATTGTTTTACATTAAATGTTCATTTTAAAACCCCAACTGAGCAAAAGTAAGATGTCAAGCCCCACTGAGGGAGACATTAGCCCTTTTTAGGGAAAATGCACCACCAAAGGGCAAAACGTTGGCCCTCCTTGGGCCTCCCAATCATGCCACACGTGCCAACTGCCCTGTCAAACTGTCACACGCTCAAGGTGACGTCATGAGCTCCTAGGTGACGTCCTGGGCCATCCAGGGAAAACGTTTTGCCGGAAGTGGGTCAACCCCCCTAGGTCGGGCTCTGCTAAAGTGCCTCTGATGAAACGTCCTCTTCTTCTCCGGTGCAAACTTTGATCAACCATCGTCCTGTCTCTGCCCTCTGATGGTGTCTCAGCATCCATCTAGTGGGCTCTTCAGCCCCATGGAAGTCCGAACTGATCATCTCCCCATGTGTACCAGTCCAAATGGTACCTGTCCGTCGAACATGGTCCTGCACATCAAAAGCTACGCCCTCCATGGGCTCATTAGTCACAGGGATCATAGCAATGTCAATCACATCTCATCATTAATATTATTAAACATATGCATAAAAACCCTGATACATCGGTCAATAGCTCAAAGACTTTACAAAAAACCTACAATACACGATCAGAGAAAAAGACAAGACGTCCTATTGGGCTAGTATCCACAAGAAAATGGAAGTCTCCAGGAAGGTTTCATCCAAGCCATGTGAGTGAGGTGATGTGGTCAGGGGATGTCCAGACATGTGGGTGAAGTGAGAGCCAGGGATGCATAGTGTTATCTGTGGGTGCCTTTGTAGAAGGCGAGTTGTACCTGTCATGGATGCAATTTTTCCAAGCCCGTTCTTGTCTTTATTCTTTTCTTTTATTTTCTTTTATTTTCTCTTCCTTTTCTTTTTATTCAAGGGCTAACCAGAGGACATTGCCTTGGCATGGTGACCAGAGCTGACAGTGTTACCCACAAGTACTTTCACAAAGATGAGAAGGTTGGCTTATGATGAGACCCCTTTTCCTTTGGCCATGCAACCAAAGGTCACTGCGCTTGCGTGGTAACCAGATGGTGGCAATGTCATACTGTTACGTACCCATGAACCTAATAGGCTAGCTCGTGATGAGACCCCCTATACTCTTGACTAGGTCTTGTTTGTTATTTTCCGGGTCACTCCTGTTTCTTGCTAAGAGGCTTTTTATTGCCTTCTCAGGGATCCCTGGGCGAAGCATCTCGAGGTTTTATTTCTAGGCTTTTATCTTTTACCAGCTGTTTTTACCTTCTGGGCCTTTAGCCCCTTCTTCCCACGAGATAAGGTACAATCCTACAAACAGGTCAAACCAATGCCTGGATAAGGGGAATGGGATAAATGAGCGAGAGATAAGATGAAACAGTGGTGCTATGATGGGAGCGGACGATGGCTTTTCAAAAATCTCCCCCGGTGGCAAACCAAAACCTATGGGCACAGGCTTGCTAGGGCACCCTGCCAATCTCCCCAAGCATGGTCAAGTGGGCTAATGTAAGATCCAAGCAGTCGTTAGAGGTAAAAGGAATCAGATGCATATATTTAAAGGTTTTAATGATCAAAAGTGACACATACCATGATACCTAGACCAATTACCTCATAGAGCAAGAACCTCTTCTGATACAGGACCAAGCCGATGGTGATGGATGTTGCTGCTGCTGACAGGACAAAGTTGATGGAAGAAGAAAAGATGGGCCCTCCAAGGCCATGCTCAGGTCAATCCTGCTCTCGGTACTCCATGTCTAGGACCTGTGGGCCTCGAGACATGATCTCCTAGTTATCCCTAAAAATCGGGGATAACAGATCTGTTTGCCCACAGATTTGGTAAAGTTCTTATTCCTGAAAGTCAGTATAACTCTTTTAGACCAAACCCGAGGGTATTTGTGGAGGTGGATTTGATGCGGAAGCTTCCCCCCTTCATTTTTGTTTGCACCATTGATGGATTCAAGGAGCAGAAAGTGTGATATCTCAAGTTGTTGAATGCTTGCTTTGCTTGTTAGGCTCAGGATCATTTGATTCGAGATTTCCCTCTTCGTCGACCCAAACCGAGTGAGGCTGCTAGAACAGGTGTTGGTGTGAACCCCTCCTCTCAGGGTGTAGGGGTAAGTGGCACTTTTGTAGCCTCGGGTCATGTTGTCAAGGGCTATGTCCCTTCTATGGTTATTGGTCTGGGTGGGGGTGGTTCTTCATCAAGTGGTATTCAAGAGTGGGTGGTTCTACCTTTGTGGTTGTAGATGCAAGAGTGGGTGGTTCTGCTTCTGGAGGTTCAGGTGTGGGAGTTGTTATCGCACAATCTGTACTTTTCCCAAAGCCCAAGGTAAGTGAGTGCAAGATTGGCGTAACAAGGGGTGACCTATCACTGTCACCTTAATAGGAAGCCCCTTTCTATTTAGGAGTATATCAAAGTTACCCCAAGGGAGACGTCTCCAGTGACCTAAAGGGCTAATAAGACTAAGGCAAGGATGCAAGAAAATCCCCCTCTCACTGGTCACTCAAGTCAAAAGGTTCTTAAGGTCTTTAAGAGATGAAGCAACGGTGAAAAATGGAGTGTACCAGCCCAGAACAAGACAACAAAGAAAATATGGCATCTTTCAAGTACAAAAATATGATGTTAGTGCTTCTTAAGACCATGAACCTTCAAAAAATAGGCTAGCTGATATAAAGTTGCAGCAATGTAACAGTTTACAACACCAATAAGTATTATGTAACAGCCGCAAAAAATATGCCTTGAAATTGCTTGAAAAAGACAAGAAAATGTAGCTTTAACTAGGCAAAAAGATAATTAATTGTCGCAAGCAAATTTGGCAATGTCTAGCTAGCATTAAATGTCGCTTTTGCAAAGAATTTGCTGTAGTTAGATGGTTGTAGCAATCTTTTGTAACAACAGCAAATTCTAGTGCTCAAAATTGCAAGGAAACACTATGTAAAATTAGCATTTGTCTAGTAGATTGATTGGCAATTGTCACAAGCAATTTCTGAATGAGCTAAGTGCAAGTTATGTAGGTGAATGCAGCAAATTAGCATGAATTAGTATAGCTGTAGCAGTGATTTGCAACAGCAGCAAGTTAGTTGAATTAGTCTAGTTTAGGGTTAGTAGAAGTTAGCAAAAGCTTCAAGGAAGAGAGTTTGAGTGTTTAATCAATCCTTCAATAAAAGAGAGGCTAGAACTAGTGCCTTCTAGGGTTTATGGAGTCAAGTGGACGGCTTCTTCTAAGGCTGCAAATCAATTTTAATAGTTGTTATCAGATAAATCGGTATATGCGAACATTAACAAATCTCCCTAGATCCACCTAGATCTAGAACAAAACAGGACAGGACATGACACTTCCCCTAAGTCGTAATCATCGAATTTATCGTTAAGGAAGGAATAACTGACATACCTTTAGGTATCGCTTCCTTATGGCTCTGTTGTCCCTGCTTCGCTTTGGTAGTCTTGAGATATCGGATCTGCGACAACACAAATCGACCGAGGTGAAAGCAACAATAATATATTCAATGAAGACTTAAACATGTGATCAAGGAGTCATGTAATAAAATAAGAATGATTTTATGGGAAAGGGACATGCCACTGTATTTGTATTAAATGAAAGTAGAAGATACAACCAGATCGCCTTGATGTCGCAAGCTTCCTTTCGATGGCCCTTTGTTCCAACACACACTTGCTCTACACTCGCATAAAAAAGATCCGCTGTGGCTTGATGGACAAAATGGAGACCTCAAGAAGCAATTCAAACAGGATTCCTTACACAATTCTGAATCTATTCCTTCATCGATTCTTTATTCAATCTTGCTTAACCTCTTCCTTGAGAAACCTTTCATTATATAGGAGAAGGAGAGATGGTTAAAGGGATGAGGATGATCCCACTAAATCTGAGAAATCAGTAGGATGCCAACCATGCGAATGCCAACTCATTTTCTAAAAGATTCTCTTCTAGAACCTTTGTCACCTCTTCTCTTTTCCAAGCTTTGAAACAGGTTCACACCCTACCTATAGAGCAGACTGCGAACAATTCGCACTCCAAGTATAGGGTTGCCTGCGAGAATGAAGGATTTCCACACCCTATAACACAGGCAGCCTGCAAACTCATCTTAAAAATATGCTTTTTAGAAGAAGACAACAGTCACTTTTCTCAGGAAAAAGGTCTTCATGAGAGCCTAAACACATAACTTGTAGAGACATCACTAGAGTGACCAAAATAATGTGTAACAGAATGCCCCCCAAAGTATGAGGCTGGAACTCGTGACAACCGAAATACTTTGTAAAATGTGTGTGTGTGTCAGAAACAATGAGCGCACCTAATCGGAAACCTGCAAACAACCAAGCATCTACAGAATATAATACCAATTCTGAAGTAGGCATTCCCATGCTCAGATCACAAATGAATGAAATCATAAACGTAGGCCATGGCCACCAATCATACACCGTGGATCCATGTCGTCAAAATGCTACATAGCCACCAGGAATACACTGTGGATCTATGTTAGAAGACTCAAATTAAGACATAGCCATGCGACATACAAAGTGGATCTATGTGTTGATACAAATCATACATACTCCATCGCAACCTGGATCAAAAAGATGAGACCCAAGGTCTTCAATCCCGTCATCTGAAAGTACGAACCTAGCCATGTGATTACATGTGTTGAAGTCGAACATGGTAGAAACCACTCGATTACCGGTCATTGATGAAAATCATTAACAAGTGCGAGGGAAATCACCATTGATGTCAATGACTCCCAAGGTACTGAAGTACAATCCGAACGAATGTGAATGAATGAGCTGAAGTCGAACACTCGACAGAATCTCTCGATCAGGGACCAATGATGTGAAACCCCTGTCGAAAGCGAAGAGACCTGCCATTAAGGCATGCAGGTTCTAAGTTACTAAATGATTTCTAAGTCTTATTCTCGGATAATGAGTTGGAGTCGACGGAAAAAGACTCGTCAGAGGAGGGCCTTAATGTATCCCCCATCAATGAGATGAAATAAGGAACAGATTTTGAGAGTGAATCAAAGTATGAATATGAGTTGAAATGGACACAGGGAAGGCCGACATGGTAAGAATGGACAACTACAAATGTCCGACTCAATGGAGGGCTCGTTTGAACTTCTCTTGAACATATGAACGACAGGACAAAGGACTTGGCAGCACTGACTCAAAGACGACCCAAGATATGACCTTGTAGCAAGTCGGACGAGAGACAAATGGATTTCCCAACCCGGATTCAAATGACGAATAGGGGGTGTCATGTTCAAGAGCGATGCTTACTGCCATTAATACAAATACAAAAACACATCCCTTTCCCAAAATTTCCCCCACCATTCTTGGTGAGTACCTCTTTATTTTTACACAAGCTTGAGGAGGATAACATATGCTTGTCGATATAAGCTCATCCTTCAGACGAGTCCCTCGAAGTACATTTAACGAACCCTAGGAAGGAGTGGTTCGGTCCCATTACGAGTCATTCGATGTTTGTTTAACGAGTCCAAGGATAGAAAACTCGGGTGTTTTTCATGTTTTGAGAGTCTGAAAAACACTTAAAGAAAAACTCTCCCAGTTCATTTTTCGTAAATTAGTTCGATGAGACCGAAAATGTGATAAACCATCGCCCATCGAACATTTTCTTCAAATACTTTAACGAGCGTGAAAAGAACAATATCGTTCGGCAATCTTTTTGTTTTTATGGAGCGTGAAAAGAACTTAAAGGATACTCCCTTACGTTCGTTGTTTTCGTGTTACCATGACGATTACGAAAAGACGAGAAAAAATATACTCGGTTGCGTTCTCATGTATTTTCGAGCGCGAGAACGAACGAACACTGAGCTTGAGGTTTTTCCTACAAAAACCCTAAAAAAGTAGTCGTACATGTGACAAAAAAAAAAAAATACTCGTACACTGTCGTTCAGACTTCTAAGTCACTCCATCTGCGAAAAACCATACTCACAAGGCTATTAGGGTATTAGGTTTTTTAAACAAAGAAATAAAAATAATATAAAAAATCAACAAGAAATAGTAAAAAGTGAATAAATATGGGTGAAAAAACATTTTTACCATTTCATTGTTACTTTGCCAAAACCTTGTCCAACATACCTCATTTTTCCCCAAATTTCTTTGCTCGATTGCGGGAGGTACAAACGATCATTCGGCAAACAGTTTCGGCCAACGAGGTAATCTCCTGATTTTCCAACTTTTTCACGGATTAAAATTGATTTTTATGGGTAATTTTAAGTATTTGAGTCCATTTTAAGGCCGGTGAATGCGCTCAGGCATTCTCGCAGGTGAACCATTCGGGGCTTGCGAAAACCTAGGATTCTCGCAGGTGAGCTTCAAAGTTCAGAGCACCTAGGAGAATCTCGCACTATATGTAAGCTTCACCTGCGAGGGCCGAAAGATAGATTTTTATGCAAATTTTCACCCAATAAAAAATTATGCAAGAGGTTAAAACAAGTTGCTGACTTCCTTCTCATGGCTCCATTGCAGGTGTTGACCATCACGATGTTGGAATGGAGGGAAAGAGAACATGAGGAGGATGATACCATGCTACTCTGACCGGAGGTAGAGGCGGCGGACTTCCTATGAGCGAGTATGTTCGCCAATATTGTGTTCCCGAGGCGGAGAGAAGCAAGGGTAAGGTCGCCATCTGGGGTGTCCAAAATCTGACCTTGCAGACTATCTTGTTTACCACTGCACGCATGGCCAAGAGCGCTGCTCCGCACATGGCTCTCTAGAGCTATTTCCAATATGCAATAGAGTGCATAAAGCCTTGAGTTTTCAACTGGTCGGACGCGGTTCTCCGCAGTATGAAGAGGCAACTGACAAAGTGCAGAAGGGGTGACCTGAAGCAGTTCGGGTACGGGTCACTTTTGGTGTCATTCTTCCTCGAGAGGGTCCCACTGTTGCGACTACAGGTAGATTGGGGTTTACTGGCCCCACAGGATCCGAGGATGCTGAGGTGGTGTAACCTCATGGCTCGGCACGTAGCAGGGCCTATAATCAAGTATAATGATTCATTTTTTGACTAGTTGAGGTCCCAGATGTTGATGATCGATGACTACGCATATGCCGGTTTGGATTTCAAAGGAAATCCGAATTTGGTCCTGCCTAAGGATGCTCAATGGGGTGACTTAGGTGAGAAGTACACATTTTGTTCTTTTTTAATGTTTTTGCAAATTTTATTATATAAAATGTTTTTATGTTTATCCAATGACTAATCAAAAAAATTATTTTGATGACATAGATGTGGGTCCGTATCGACCTCCAGGAACATCTCCCATTCAGAGGCGAGGAGAAGCCGCTCTGGTGGCAAGATGGGATGCCGAGGACTACGAGGCAGTGGAACAGAACTTAGAGGGGTTGACTGCGGATGTCCCAGACATCGCTATTGGGGAGATCCCAAGGCATTATCAGCGTCATATTGTGGGCGTGTCAGAGTCTCTTAGTAGACTGCTCCATAGGGTAGCCCGAGCAGTTGTATGTTACCGTGAGCGTCATCCGTGATGCCAATTTGTAGAAGCCATGGGTTTTATATATTTTGATATTTTGGTCCTAGACAAAAACCTTTTGTAAAACTTTTGATCGTTATATATATATATATGCGGCTTCTACCGACTTATTTTTTTTTGTATAATACATGTGATGTGTGATTGGTTTTATAAAAGTCTCATATATCTGTCTAACACATAATTAGCTAAAGCATCAATCAATGTATTTAGACATCTAGGAATGTGTTGATATTCGATATAATCAAAATGACGTTCCAAGAGGCGAATTCATAGATATACCCGCAATAAAGTAGGACTTCGGATAGCATAGATATTACTTAACTGTAGCACTACTAGCTGCGAATCAAGTCGTATAACCAAGTGGCAGATACCAAGCGAAATAGCATTAGTCAACAACTCGATGACGACGCTATATTCTGCGATATTATTGGTTGCACGACCGAGACACACACCTCGTAGACTGATAAGTTCGTTTGTAGGTGCGTAAATTGCCCATACAGCAGAAGCAAGGTTCTGAGTACTACGACTAGCACCATCGGCGAAGCCAGTGTGGGGTAGCGAAGACTCCGACATCTAGAAACCAAGCACAACGGAAGATAAGCGGTCGAGGGCAGAGACCAAATAACGAAAAAGCATACTAAAGTAACACACAAAAAGTATGATACAATAAAATAAAAGCACTCATGCATAGGTGATCTTAAGCATAGTACTTCTTTAAGTACAACCCATTTCTCGGTTCACTCAAAGGAATATCGTCATAGTCCACCAACTTGTAAGCTCCTTTCTCCAACACTCCTCTGACGATATAAGGACCTCACCACATAGCTTCAAATTTTCCGGCTCCTAGCATAGCCCGATCTTGTTCGTAAAGGAGAACCAGATCACCTTCGAAGAAAACGCGTGGCTTGACATGTTTGTCATATTGGACTTTGACACGTTTCTTCTAGGCTTCTATAACTAGGGTGGCATCGCGACGGGTTTCATCTAGTTGCATGAGATACAACAGACGCTCTTCTTCGGCATAAGTGTTTGGGAGAAGTTCGACAGCTAATTTTAGAGAAGGTATCTCACATTCAATCGGCAAGATGGCTTCTAGACCATAAACTAACTGGAAAGGTGTAAACCCGGTAGTAGACTTAACGAATGTCCGGTAAGCCCACAATGCTGAAAACAACATCGTGTGCCAACTCATTTTGTGAATCCCTATCATTCGTCGAAGCATGGTAATGAGAACTTTGTTTATTGCTTCAACTTAGTCGTTGGCTTGTGGGTAATAGGGTGTTGAGTTTTCATGGCGAAGACCCAACTTTTCGGTGAGTTCAGACATCATGAAATTTCTAAAGTGGCTACCGTGATCAGTAACGATAGCTTGAGGAACACCAAACCGAGCAATGATGCGATTGAATATGAATAATGTTGCAGTCTTTCCGGTATTGTCGAATGTCGGCATCGCCTCGGCCCATTTCATAAAATAATCTACAGCTACAATAATGTATCCATGCCCCCCGACCGAGTGAGGGTGACATGTCATGAAATCAATACCCCATTTCGCAAAAGGACCAACGGAGACCACAGGGTGTAGAGGAGCAGGGTGTGATCGTATTTTGTTGTTGTAGGTTTGGCAAGCGTGGCATTTTTGGATAGCGATTAAACAATCATTGAATAAAGAAGGCCAAAAATACCCAGCTCATAAGATCTTCTGGGCAGTAGCATACCCAGACATGTGACCACCACATGCTCCAAAATGGCAGTCATTCAGGGCTTTCTCGGCTTCATCAAACGTGAGGCAGCGTCGAAAACGGAGTCAATCCCACGACAATAAAGAGTATCACCGAGGATAATATACTGACGGGCTTGGTAGCGTATGCGACGGCGGTCAGTGCTAGACAAACGGGCCGGAAAGTCCGAGTCTGGAGATATATGATGATATCCCCATACCAAAGGTCATCAGAACTGATCAGAAGAAGGGATTCATAGGGTAAAGAATCCTCTGCTACATTTTTCGTGTCAGAACAGGGAAGGTCGCATATCAACTCGGCAAACACCAAGGATTTCTTGGACTTAGCGCGTTCGAATTCTAAGTCAAACTCCTGGAGTATTACGATCCATTTGGAGTATTTGCCCCCTAGCAATTGGCGTGTCAGAATGTGCTGCATAGGGTTGCAGTTGGAAATCACAGTAGTCTTGCGTAAAAGGATATAGTGTCGAAAACGATGAACAGCTTGGACAGCGGCCAAGGCTAGTTTTTCAACATGTAAATACTTGGTTTCGATAGTCGTGAGACTCCGACTCAAATAATAAATGACATGTTCGTCATGAGAATCATCCTCCTGAATGAGAACCATAGCGATAGTATAGTCCGAGGCTGCGAGATAAAGAAAATAATCCCGACTGTAATCAGGTGGGAAGAGTAGTGGGGTATGAGTTAGCTCCGTTAGGATTTTATATCCTAGGGAATCCTATGATTCTTGGGCAGATCTTGAAGGTCCGATAAGGACGGTCTGTCAGAGTACCACGTGGTAGCTTATTAGGATTTTATATCCTAGGGAATCTTATGGTTCCTGGGCAGATTTCGAAGGTCCGGTAAGGACGGTCTATCAAAGTACCACAAATGTTGTTGTTTGATGCACCTGCCTCATTCTGTTGCCATATGTTGATGATGTTGTTTCAGCCTCGTGTTGTTGATGATGTTGTACCAGCCTCATGCTATTGATGATGTTGTACCAACCTCGTGTTGTTGATGTTGTTGTTCTAGCTTCATGCTATTGATGTTGATGTTTCAGCTTCATGTTGATGATGATGATGATGTTACTCCAGCTCCATGCTGTGAACGATGATAATATTGATGATGAGAAAAACTTTCGATCATTTATAGATGTGCCAGTCAGTGTTCCAGATGTTGATGATAATGTTGCCCTCTCCTTCTCTTAATGATGTTGTATTGGGTCATGTCAGTGGAATACCCTTCTCGTTAAGGGGGAGTGTTGAAATATTGTAACTTCGAAGAATATTCTAATTATATTTGAGTTATTATCTTATAGATCAAATCCCTTTTTGTGGATTGATCATGTCGAGTCTTGTATAAGATCAAATCCCCTTTTGTGGATTGCTCAAACCATATTTATATGGTGGTATTGTTATCGCACAGTTTGTAGTTTAGGTCATAGGCTAAAGGATAGAGACCAAACTAGCGTAACAGGAACCTTCCCCACCCAATGTCACCTCGATGGGGAGGTTCTTTCTGTTTAGGGAGGTTAGCCCAGGGGAGACGTCCC
>ML818273.1:174368-225614 GCA_009831015.1 Picea engelmannii | reverse complement strand
GGGTTAATAGTATGTGATTAATAATTGGTTTAGTATGGTGGTTAAATTTTATGGTTTATATGGTTGTGTAATATCTTGGTTAATATTATAGTTTTAATATATTGGTTCAATATTATCATTTATTATTAGGGCTTTAAGGTTACAGTATTAATATTTGGTTTTAATCATGTAGTTTTATATTATGGTTCAATTGTAATTGTCGAGTTACGGTAACGATCATAGGATTTCATTGTTGATGGTGACAATTTAAGTGAAGGTTATTATCATTTTAATTGCAAAGTTAGGGTGTTCTAGAAAGCAAGGATATGGTGGTGTTATGGTGAATTCATGGCAATCACATTATGACGAATGACCCATAAAATGTAGGGTCCGCGAATCTAAGTGAAACCAGTATTTATACTTCAGTAATCGGGGGTTGCAGTTAACCATTGTACATTATTTAAGGTCAGATATCTAGTCGATTACTAAAATTTAAAGGGAGCAATTGGTCAGTAATTTCAGCGAGTCTTATTCATGGTTGGTCAATGTCTGGGTCCTTCTTACTTGCGCCTTCCGGGAGGACGCTTGTTCATACCGTTATGTTGTGCAAGGTCGTAATCATCTGATTGTTGGGTCAGTCCTGTCGGGCGGGATGTAGACACCCCCAGGTAGCCTTAGGAGGTATGACTGCCTGTGTGTTTATTCGTGTAAGGATCCAGTTTCGTATCAAGAGTCTCGGGCCCTTTAAAGGCAGGGTTTCCACTCTTGCGACACCCTGAGGGGATTACTAGTTTCTGCCTGAGCAGTCGGCCAGGAGCCTATCTGACCTTCTCTCTCTCCGGAGCAGAGAACTAAGATTAAACGCTCTGCTTTCCTGTGTAGAAATAGTAAGACCTACTACTATGGATTCTCCCTCTATGTCCGGACTGTGTGCAACCCAGTATGTCGTGAATGGTTGCGTGTGCACCTTACATCCTTGGTCGATATTGCTGCAGTACTTGTGTGCGCCTTATGTCCTTGGTCGATATTGTTGCAGTACTTGTGTGCGTCTTATGTCTGGGTCAGTCATTTGCTTGCAGCTACTTGTTGTGTGCCCTTGTCTGCTTGTGGTAACCTTCGTGGTTGCGTCTTGTCGGTTGTCGGGTGGCGACGTCGAGTCACGTGAGTCTGTTACTTCTACACGCGCACACACCTTAACGCAAATAAATAAATAAATAAAGTTTTGCACCTGTTATCAGAGTTGTTGTCGTAACGAGGAGGGTCGTTACACCATCAACCATCAAAAGGTCAATGAGGACTATGGAGGCTGAAAACTCCAAACAGAAAGTACTAAAGAGGAGGTCCAATTAACCTCAAACTGTTGATGTCATCAAAGATCCATGTAAGAACTCCAAGTTTCAAACTTCTCGAGCAAAGAGACCAATCCTTTGAAATGAGTCCTGACTTAGAAAACCTGTTGAGGCACTCACGTACAATCGACAAAAACATCATAAAATGAGTGTCCCTATGGACACCAATCGATCTCATTGGAGTACATAGGTCACTAGCCACTGCAACCACCGAGTCAATATAGGAATTGGTGCTCGATATGGGGATCAGTCTTAAAATCGGTTGATGTCAAACAAAATGGTGAAGCATAAGAAATCACCCAAAGAAGCATTGCACACCATTTCCCCATAATGTTGAACTGAGTGGAAAAGATGATGGCAATGGATGTCACAGCCAAGAACTAAAGTATGGAGTACGAGATAAAGGCGACAAAGATGCAAAACAACCTAAGCAAGAAACACTCTAAAGTGGTGAGCTCCAAGGGACTGTGAAACAAGGTTGTGCATGGAGACAAATTCCTGGTTACACTCTTAAAACTATCTGCACGAGTGGCACATAATGTACTACTAAAAGGTGCAGAACGAGAGATACCATAAATACCCATCGTGAAAAAAAATCCTCGATATGGGTCCCGACAAAAAAGGCCATGTTAAATACCCATGTACAATTGAGGAATCAATGCTCTTAATTTATCGAGCTCTTGAAAAAACAAGAATCTCAAAGAGAAAATGAATGTGCCATGCAACCAATCATTGGGAAGATAGCCAAATTCTCTTGTCAATGCCTCAAACAAGAATGAAGGTTTTAATAAAGAGTTAAAGGGAAAAAAAATTCCAATAATCTCCAAAATACAACAAATTTGTAGTAAACCTCCGAAAAATACCTACTCCTTCACATTGTCAACAACTACAGTCAAAGCGACATGGCTGCCAAGAAAGGAGAGAAATCTAGGGGAGACTCCTCTTCGTCCAAAAGAGATCCTCAAGAATCCTAAATGCCCCATGTGCGCACACCATTACTAGCCCGATCCTTCCTTAATCAATTTGATAAGAAGGGGTTGTTAAGCTCTGACTGATGATTTCATATTCCAGTCCAGAGCCTGACAGAAACAATTCAGACTCCACATCTCCTCTCGTGTCAGGTTGCAAAGGAACTTGGCCTCTGATGTCGTTGTGGCTCATCCCCATGATAGCAAAGCAATTGACATTCAAATGATAACGCCCAGATGTTCAAGAGCCCACTTTCGAGCAGATCCTCCCGTACATCTTCAAAGTCAAGCTCAACACCCCATTCTGCTTCTCGTAGTTTAGATGATTGGCCATGCAGGGTGCCAAGACAACGAACTTCCTATATAAAATGGGAGACATGACATCGACATCATTGTCTCCCTGGTAGAAATGGGACAACGAGCACTCGGGTGTGATCTGCTGGCCCGAGTAGGTGGTGTAGGTGTTTAGGCTGTCATAGTAGACGTCGATCTTGTCATTTGAGTCGTGCAACATGAAGGCTCTCTATTTGTGCTCATCCTCATCGTGCTACTCGTGATATTGGTCGTATACCCAGCTTTGCACCTGCACAAGCCACAGTTCTATGTCCATGATGTTATGGTGCGTCAGTTGAATCTCACCGACGGGTTGTCCCATGACGATATCAGTCCGATGGTGAAAAACATCCCCTTCATGGCCAGAAGCTTGGGTGCCATTTCCTTCCGGGTCCTCCTGCAAAATTTCTAAAAATTTACCAACAATGACTTTGGGAAAACCAAAATGTTAGTAAATGATGCGTTTCTGGACCAAACTTCACAATTTAAAAGTTGACACCCTTGCGAGGAGACCATGAAGTCACAGATCTGCATACCCACTCATGGGCATATAATGAAGAAACTACCAATGCCATGACTTCAAAATGGACATGAAAAATAAGATGAAATAATTCAACAGTCCTAGGCAGATGCGATTTCGTGTGCATAGAGGAGAAGTGCAAATATCGAATTGTCCCAGTAAAGATTGAACTGCTCACACAAACAAAATCAAATTACTCACACAAAGATAATCGAATTGCTCATGCAATCAAAGGTCCATGGAAAAGACTACGCCATAATCTCAAACCCCATGCAATTTGCAAGAACGAGGTTGTCGCACCGATGGCAGCAACAATCTGACCACCCCGGGGGCACATGTATACAACAATACTCAATTTCTATTAAAGAATGAAATATGCAAAGATTGTAAAATAAAATGCGAGTGAAATGAACTCGCTAGAATGATGATAGTTTAGAAGAGATGTGATGGCTACACTCATTTGCAAGAAGATTATTACAATGAGGTTCCAAAGCCCTTTTTAACATAAAACATAAATGAGAAAACCGTAAACATCCAAAACCCTAACCCCAGAATATGAAACACCAAAAGATTTGTGGGCCTCGAAGGGGGTAGTTAATATGTTAACTTCTCGAGGGCATAACTTTTGCATACAATCTTTGTTTGTGGCACTCAGTACCCCGCTAGAAAGGTCTAGCCGAGGAGTACACATTTTGAATGGCTTAATACAGTCATATGAAATCTAGTGGGCATTGCCACGTCAAATAAACGTCGTTTAGGGCCTCAAAATGACCCCGAAAGTTTGGGACCCAAAAAACTATAGAAAAATTTCCATGATAGAAACTGTATTTTGAGCGAGTGGAATAGTTGGGCGGCCACCAATGTCCACCTAGATCATATGCTCTGATACCATATAGTAAATTGAGACTATCCTTGATCATACATAAGCTTAAACTCCATACACAAAGTAGACCAACTATATAAAAACTATTTGTTCTATATCTGATATGATTTAGAAGAGAGAGTCCTCAATTTATAGGATTGAGGAGTCCTAACAAACACCTAATATTAGCTCGGCAGTTGAAAGAAACTATATGAAATTAACTCACACAAGGTGTCATGTGTTTAGAAATAGATACAATCTAAACAAACACATTAACACATTGGCTACCTATTGGTGGACTTTACTCTTTGTTGGTGTAAGGTACCAAATGTATTATGTAGAACAAAAGCATAATGGTTAAAACAATTATCAACATAAAGAGCAAAATATAGAGCAAAATGACACAATTGATTCTAGAAATGATACCTTTATTATATCGATAGCCAAGTTCACTTGCCTCTTCGAGGGGGCAACCTCTAGTAGAGTAGAGCTCAAGTACAAAATTATTCTCAAGACAAAACTCTTCAATGCTTTATGTTCCTATTTATACCATTTCAATACTCTAGAGAACATTTCAGAGGAAGATATTTCTAGAAGCAGAACCTTCTATGAATTCTTCTTACATTAGATATGTTCATATTATTACATAGGCCTTATTTACTAATGTTGGCCTTTATTACATATAAAACATATTATTATATCTACTTGAGGGGTTAGGGAGGTTAGGGTCCTAACATGCCCTCCCCCTTGTAAATACAACCTTGTTGTCAAGGCTTGAGATGAATAAATTGTTGTTAAACGACATCTGACTGCCATGTGGAATCCTCTGGTTGTGTATACTTCCATTGAACTAAAAATTCCTTGATTGTGCGTTGATGGAGACAATGCTTGTAGTGGATTGAAATTTCTTGGTGCCACAACCAAATGGAGCCTTCTTCATCCAACTTAGGGAGACTAGTTTGCGTGTGGCACTTGGTTCCAGTCACTTTCTTCAAGTAAGAAACATGAAAAGAAAGATGGAGCTTAGAGTGACTCAGGAGAGCTAGTTTGTAGGCCACATGCCCCAGGCGCTTGAAAATGGTATAAGGGCCATAAAACATAGGAGCAGGTTTCTGACAATGATATGCTTTGAGGAATGTTTTCTTATAAGGTTGCATATGAGCAAACATATGGTCCCCTTTAGTAATTTGGCATTCTAACTGACCTTGATGAACTTGTTGCTTCATGTGATTATGAGCCATGACCAAATTCTCTTTGAGGGTACGGAGAATGGAAACTCGGACTGTAAGTGTGATGTCGACCTTCTGGACCTTGGAGACACTAGGCAGGTAGGAGAATACAAAAGGTGGCTTTTTACCATAGACCACTTTAAAGGGAGACATGTGAGTGGAAGCATGGCAAGATGTGTTGTACCACCATTCAACGAGTGGTAACCACAATTTGGGGATGGTAGGTTGAGTTGGAATGCAATTGGGTTCCATGGAGCTTGAACAATTCCTACCAAAATTTGTTGGTGAAATTTGGATCGTAGTCGAAGACAATAGAGTGGGGCATTCCATGAATTTTGAAGATATTATCCGTGAAAATTTGAGCCATGGTGGATGTTGTGAATGTGTGTTGGAGGGCACATAAATGAACATATTTGGGAAGGTGATCTACTACAACCATGATGACGGATTTATTGCCGAAATTGGGTTATCCGACAATGAAGTCCATAGAAATATCCATCCATATAGCAGGTGGAATAGGGAGAGGTTTGAGTGTGCCTAGAATTTTGACTGTTTCACCCTTATTGCATTGACAAGTATCACATTCAACCACAAAGTGTGGATGTCTTGTTTCATGCCTTCCTAGAAAAAAGAATTTTTGATCCTTTCATATGTTTTATGAAAACCTGAATGCCCTAATGTTGGTGAAGCATGAAGTTCAAAGAGCACAGTGGATTTAAGGTGAGACCATTTTCTTAAATATAGGTAGCCTTTATAGTGAAGCTCCTCATTGTGCCAAGAGGATCCCAAAGATGCATGAGGATCTTGTTGCAATTGTTGGATTAGGTGAGAAAGTTTGGGATCTTGGAACCATTCCCAATGAACGACCTTTAACCAATCTAATAGAATGAAGGAGAGTGAGAAGAGGAACACTTCTTTTTCATATTTCCTTGAAAGGGCATCAACAACCACATTTTCTTTTCATTTCTTGTAAATGGTCTCATAATCATAACCAAACATTTTGGTCAACCACTTGTGTTGCTCCGAGGATAAAATTTTGTGTTCCAAGAAATATTTGAGGCTGTGATGATCCATTTTAATTTGGAAGTGTTTCCCAAGCAAGAAAGGGTGTTAAAGATCCACTACATGTATAATGTCCAACATTTCCTTTTCATATGTGGATTTTCCCAAGTTTCTCTCAGATAATTGTTTGCTAGTGAAAGACAAAGATTTGCCATCTTGCATGAGAACTGCCCCAATGCCTTTCCCATAAGCATCACATTCCATAACAAAAGCCTTAGTGAAGTCGGGCAATGGCAGAACATGAGTCATTCACATAGCCTCTTTAAAGGCTTGGAAGGATTGATCAATGACTAGAGTCCAATTGAAAGCATTCTTTTCAAGGAGAGCAATGACGTGAGCTACAATTTTTCCATAATTCTGAAAAAACTTGCGATAATAGCTCGTTAAAATGAGGAAACCTCACAAAATTTTAAGAGTTTCAGGGTGGGGCCAATCCTTCATAGATTCTATTTTCTTAGGATCCACATGGACACCATACTTTCCAACAATATGGCCTAGGTACTCTACTTCAGAAGCTCCAAAAGCACATTTACATTGTTTGAGAAATAATTTGTACTAAGATAGTAAGTGTAAGAGTTGATCCACATGGGACAAATGAGCTTGCTAAGTTTTACTATGGATGAGGATATCATCAAAGAAAACTAAGACAAAATGACGGAGAAAAGGACCAAAAAAATGATTCACGAGACTTTGAAAATTGGAAGGTGCATTACACAAGTCGAAGGGCATGACTAAGAAACCATAATGGCCCTCATGAGTTCTAAAGGCATTTTTGGGAATATCGACCTCTTTCATACATATTTGGTGGTATCTAGAACATAGATAAAGTTTGGTAAAGTACTGAGCATCACTCAATTCATCCAAAAGGTCATTAATGACTCTTTGATGGTAATTTTATTGAGGGTGCAAAAATTAGGACACATGCACCATGTGCCTTCTTTCTTGAGTACCATAACTACATGAGAAGAATAAGGGCTAGTACTAAGACGAATAACACCCACCGCTAGCAATTCCTAAATAATTTTCTCAATTTCATTTTTTTGGGCAAAGGGGTGACAATACAGGTGAACATTGGGAGGAAGACTGCCAGGGACAAGGGGAATGGAATGATCATGGGCACCATGAGAAGGGTGAATTCTTTGTGGCTTGTCAAAAAAAGATTAGTGTTTAGAGAGGAGAGATTGTATGAACAATAGGCGAGGGAGTCTCAACTACTTTAATGGAATGGAGTTGGGCAATAATGCCATAATGACCTTTTTTAGGAGTTTTTCCATTCGACGGGAACTAATGATCTATGGGGAGCCTGTCGTGATGCCTTGGAACTGATATTAGTGTCCATCTTGTTGGAGTTTCATGGTTGATTCCTTAAAATTATGGTGATGGGGCCTAGTGTGTGTAACCATTCAACACTGAGCAAAATGTCACAACCACCCATGTCAATAGAAAACATATGAGATTTCAGGTGGTGTTGACCAATTTGTAGGCACACATTTTCATAATGCCCCCCACTTTCATGAAACTGCCATTAGCAAGCATGATTTGAAAATTGTTGATTGCACGGATATAACACATGGTCTTTTGAGCAATGCAGTGATGAGTAAAATTATGGGTGTTGCCACTATCGACTAGGATAACGACTATCTTATGCTTAATGTATTCAATTAACTTAAGGGTTTGGGGAGCAAAGATACCAGTGAGGGCATTCAACGATATAAGTGGTTCAACTTTGGGAGGATCAAAGGGTGGTGTAATATCATTTGCTTGGGGTAGATATTCAGAATGGGAAACATCTGCATCCTCTTCAAAAACGTCCTCTGAAATGGCCATAAAAAGATTTTTCTCTTTACACTTGTGCCCTGGGAAATATTTTTCATCACAATTATAAAAAAAACCTTAAGTGGGCATTCAACCATTTCTGCCCTAGTTGATTTATAGACCTTAAGAGGAGTGGAAGGAGGGGCTAGATGTGTGGGTCAAGAGTGAGGAATAAAGGATGGTTTTCATTTTTGGGAAGATACTACTTGTTGTGCTTCCTTGGCGCAAGTATCTTCAAGCCAAATCAAGGGGAGATCCATTAGGACATGGGCTTGAATGTCATCCTTCAAGCCACTAATAAAGCATTCCTGAAAGAAGGTGTCGGATATGTCATCCATTTGAAAAGACAATGCTCAAAAGTGTTGATACATTCTTCCATTGTACCATATTTTTTAGCTTGGTCAAATGGCCCAAATGATGTGTGTCGACGTCAAAGCATTCAAAAACGGAGTCAAATAATTCAAAAAGTTATGCAACAAATTGGGTCTAAGCAATATACCCTTAGTGTGAAGTTTTGCACCATTGCCAACGTTTAGGTTCTAAATAAAGGACATCGATAGGAATTTTGGTTAAATCATCAGTAATGCCATGCAAGGAGAAATAATGTTCCATTTGAGTGACCCAACTCGTGGGATTTGAGCCATCATATTCACCTAAACTTTGGGAAGACAAAGTTCACAATGAAAGAGGTTGGAATGAAAGGCCATGGTATGTGAGGAGTCAACGCCTTTTGGGTATGAAGGTTGGTCAGAGAAGGTAGGGCCCTGGAATTGGCTCATCAAGTATTTGAGTTGTGCAAAGTCTCTTTTTACCTTGGTAGAGAGGGAGTCAAATCCGATATTGAGGTTCTCAACTTTAGAATTGAGGGAAGCAACTTCAGAATTGATGTCAGTCTTGTTTTGGTTGTTGTTGTTTTGCAAGGCAATGATGCTTTTGTCAAGTGCTTAGTTGTAGGTGTGGGCCATTTAGGAGGTAAGCAAGCAAGAAGTGGGTAGGTGGGTCTGCACAGAAAAGGGTTATGGGTGAGGGGTACCATAATGATCAATGCGAAGAGATGAAGCCAATACAATAGGTCCCAAATAAGGGCGCCAAGGAGGGTGGGTGCATCCATAGATGGGTACAATTGTGATTAGGGTGAAGAGATGATGGGATAGGTCCCACATAAGGGTTTCAATGGGACCATTATACTCTTTTTACTTTTACTCATGCGGAGTTATATTCTAGTTTGAATAATACTGCGGTGACCAAGTGCCCAAATTTTTAATAGTTAATATTGTGTAGTAATTTCACAACCTAGATGTAGGAGGTAGGGTTGCGCTGCAAAATTTCCCCTCTATATTTGTTTTGCTCTGTTCCAAAAGTAAGGGTTAGGGTTTTGAGGGTTCCTATGGACAAGGGTTTTCCCTATGCTATAGCTCTCTGATATACCAGTGGGTTCCAACAATAATACTCGACCTAATATCTTAGGGCACCAAATAAGGAGGCTTAATCGTACCCTTATCCATACTACTTGATTACCCATGTACGTGAGAGTAGTTTTCACGAGTGTTGTTCTCCGTGCCACTACAATAGTCAAACAACTAATAGCCTGGTCTATAGTTGGTTTTAGGATACTTATGGGACTCCCTATATACCCGAGGGTATGTGGGAGTGAATAGTCGTATATAGGTATTGTCTAATGTGGTACTAGTCAAAGTTGTAGCAATAAGAGTTACAAAGGTTTCCAATAAAGTGAAGCAATGTGTTTCAAGTAACCTATGAAACCAATTGTATTCCCTATGTGTAGTCCTCCCCAACCACAGTTTTACCTAGTGAACAACAGATCATCGTGCTTTAAAGACGCTAACAATACACATCTCTAGCCTGGAAAAAAACTTGTCTCAAAATTTTGAAGAGGAAAGTTATCTGATACCACTTGTAAGGTACTAGATGTCTTATGCAAAGCAGAAGCAAAATGGTTAGAACAATTATCAATAGAAATAACAAAATATAGAGCACAATGACACAACTGTTTTAAAAAATGATACCTTTATTATATCGATAGCCAAGTTCACTTGCCTCTTCGAGCGGGCAACCTCCAACAGAGTTGTTGAGTCTTAGAATTGACATGTTTTCAATGACCATTTAGTCCACTTTTCACTTGACTTATCCTTCATCTTCACCCATTTGTCACTTGTATTCCCATGTTTGTCCATTTTGTAAGCCTTCACCGCATCTGAGCTTCATAAGAAAATTAATCATTAAATTCTTGTTTCTTCTGCATGTTTTAATATTTATTTAGAATAGAGTTTGTCGTTTCCTAGCTTACTTGCAAAAGTTGGCAGTTTGAATCCAGTAGCAAGCATCTTTCGAATCTTGTAGCACTACCAGAATTCATGTAGCAGCTTGTTTCTAGAAACATTTTTGCCACGACATTTCCAGATAGATGAAGACAAATTTGGCAAATCAAAGACATGGGTTTTGTGTAGAATGCCCCTAATTGAGTAATAGGTGGTCATATTTCCAAAACAAGAAACAATTTGGGAGAGATGGGCAAATCTTCAAGGAGGATTTTCCCAAAAATCCTATAGCGCCCTAAATTCCTATAGCGCCACAATATTCGGGTGGTTACGCCTCTTGTGGACGAATTTGGGAATATTGGTTTTGTCAAGGATCATGTTTTTGTACTTCTATATTATTTAAACATATCCAACAACCATTATTTAACCTCCATTTCCTTAATCAAGTTTGTGTTGGTTGTAGATCCATGCATTTGGGATCTGGTCTCATTTTGTTGTAACCACTTCCCTTCTCATTTTGTTGTATACATGTAAGGAGGATCATTGTAATGAGAGGATAATTATGGAATAAAGAACTTGTTGCAGATCAAGAGATCTCCACTATAGTCTTTCTTGGCAGTGTATGCCAAGGGAGGTAGGGCCCCCTCCCTCTGGTATATGTTGTCCAAAAGTTTCCTTTTGTTGTGTGAGTTTATTCAATTTTTGCAGTTTTATTTATGTTGTGTGGATCAAACTAATTCTTGTTGGAACAAGATTCTCATGCTTATTTTTCTGTTAGCTTGAATGGTGGTCCTCTTAACAAGGAATTGATTGTCGGAGTTGCAGTCTATGCAATTAATGGTCACCAATTCTTCACTGGTTGGCAATTTCTCATGATAAACATCTTGCATGCATGTATTAGTTTCTCAATTACGTTGTTTATATTTTCAATTGAAAGTTGTCAATCTAACTTATAGAGTGAATTCAACAAAGTATTGTTGAATATAAGGATCTATATTCAACTTGCAATTCTACCTTAGGATATTCATTGTTAGATGAGCAACCAGTTCTGAGAGTTTTGCTTCATAGTTCATTAGAAAATGGTGTGTTAGACACTTTCAGATTAGCTTTGCATATATTTTTACTAGCACTTCGTAAATTTACAAACTCGGATTGATGATAAAATGTAACGAAATTATTATCATATAATTCGATTGACAAGAGCAAAGCTCGAGTACAAAATAATTCTCAAGACAAAACTCTTCCATGCTTTCTATTCCTATTTATACTATTTCAATCTTCTAGAGAACACTCTAGAGAAAGATCTTTCTAGAAGTGAAACCTTCTATTGAGTCTTCTTACATTAGACATTATCACATTATTACATAGGCCTTATTTACTAATGTAAGCCTTTATTACATAGAAAACATATTATTCTATCTACTCGAGGGGTTAGGGAGGTTAGGATCCTAACAATTGGCTGCTCCTTTCTTATATGTACATTCTTCATTTATATTTCCATCATTTCTTCTTCTTAGGTTGAGGAATCATGCTCCCTAAACCTTATTAGCTCCTTTTATATGGCTACCTTTCCTTTAATATGCCTGCAACCCAATCTTAGAATGTTCAAAACGTCTGTCATAGTATAGTGCATCTCCTGTTGAACATGCACCATTTTTCTAACGAAGCAACAATGTGTACTTGATCCAAAAAAGAAGGGGCCAACAATATTGATTATGAATATACCTTTCGAATAATATGAACAAATTTAATTTCTACAACATAGTTTGGATGGATCGTACATCAAATGGAGATGAAAAGTTCTTTTCCAAATGGGTAGACTAATGAAGAAATTTAATTATATGGAACAACCACCCGACTTCTTGCAATTTGGAAAGGAACACTTATTGTGCAAAATAATGAAAACACCATATAGATTGAAGTGAGTGATAAGGTCGTGGATTATTTAATACTTTGGAGGAGCCATATTCAAGGGAAATGACAATATGTTGTGTATGTGAAAACCATGAATAATGGTGAGTTATTACATATAATTTTGTATGTTGATGATTATATCATGACAAGTGGAAATGAAGTTGAATTTAAAGTAGTGAATGAAGACCTAATACACACATTTGAAATGACAAACCTTTGAGCATTGTATTATTATCTCAGGATGGAAGTTTGGTAGAAATTGAGAGGGATTTTCATGCTTAGTCTAAGTATTCCAAGGATTTGGTCAAGAAGATCAAATGCGAATTGTAAACTGAGTGAATCCCTAATAGATCCTAGTATGAATCTTATAGAAGATGAAGTGGTGAATTAAATACAAGAAACACAACTTTGTACAAAAATTGGTAGAAATCTTAATATATCCGATGATACTTCCCTTGGCATCAACTATGCAGTTAGCAGAGTTTTGAGATATTTGGTAGAACCTAAGGAGCGTCATTAGATTAAAACAATAAAGAATATTAGGATATATTAAATATACGTCGATTCATGGTTTGAGTATTCCTAGAGTGGCAACGATTTAGTGCTAGTTGGTTTCATAGAATTGGACCTGCTTAGATGTAGAGAGGACAGAGGGTCCACATCTAGATATGCATTCATGTTGGTTGAACAATAGTTAGTTGAAATAGAAATACGTAGCACACGATTCCATTATCTTCGATGAATCTTGAGTGTAAGAGAGCTTAAAAAATCATGTGAAGGAGTTTCTTTGAAAATATCAATTTTAGATATTGGGTTTGTTGGAGTAGAGGATTTAGAGACAATTTACCTTTGAAGACATATGTGTTGTGTTAATGAGGCAAGTAAGAAAATGAGTGTATTGTTGATAGGTTTCATGTGAGGCGAATCTCTAAGTAGGTGATGCTCAACATGAACATTGACTAAGTGATTTCTACATTTGACATCAAAATCAGGGTGATGGCAACCTGAAGGAACATTAATAATGGGTTCAAGAGGAGCAACAATTATTGAGAAGATGGTGATGTAGTTGCATTGAATATATATCATGTACATGGGTGGATCATTTAGAAAATCAATAAGCGTGTGACTAATGAACTACGTGATCTGGTGGATGGGAGTTGACCCTATTTACATCAACATTTTTTTATTTTTTATTTTTATTTTAAATTTAAGTTATAAAATTTGGAAGTTTTGTATTAAGCATTGTGTCAAAATGAAAAGTGTTATTTTGTGTTAATGGGGGGTGGGTGCTAGTGTCAAATCACTTAATAACTTTGAGTATGAGTGATTAATATTTATGTCACACAAAATGTGCCAATGACTTGTGCTTGATGTGATGCAATATTCATGTTGATTTTAGGGGTTAAGTGGCTAAACCAACGAACCATCCATGGGAAATGAAAATAACTCATATATGATGAACTATGTATGTGATAGATGTATTGACATTATGCCATCATAAATAAAATACTAATCTAAGTTTTATGTCGAATTTTTGTGCATCCTATTTCCTACATGTTAGCTTTATAGACACTTACTATTTTTTTTTTTATGATAATCAAGGAGTTATACAACAAGCAAAGAATATGATCTATCACCATCATAGATAACAAAACAAAGTTCATATATATTGCCTGATATAATTGAAAGAAGACCAAATTTAATTGAAGTAATACTAGACATCTCAACAATTAACGTACATTTATTCAAAACCTTTAAGAAAATATAAATTCATAAAATTTAGGAGTAGTCCTTGATAGGAAGAGACATGATTTTCCATTAAAGGAGATTTAGAAATTGTGATGAAAAACTTGAGCACGATGAAGGAAGAAAAGTGTTTGATGAACATAAAAGTATAGGTGCACATTAAATATGATTTAGCACAAACACATGTTAGCTTAGTGCAGAGGTGTTTAGCACAAATAGAAGTAAAGTGCATAGGCATGGGAAAATTAGAGCACAAACATACGAGAGCATAGTAGCCGACATAGTAAATTAGTGATTTCTAAAGGGGGGGGGGGGATTCTTCCTCAACCAAGAAGTTAGAACATCTTTTCCCACATAGGGATTTCTTTCAACAACCTCTCCCCTAGTCCTTTTATAAATCACTCCTCCTCTTGTGAAAATGATTGGCTCTGCTCTAGTACAAACTCTAAGGTGTGTGCTTTTTACCCAATAGTCTACAACTCTCACAACTAGGTCATCACACTATTGCAAAATTATTAAGTTTGGGCATTTAAGACAACATCCTTCCATCTCTCTAAAAAAGCCCTGGGTGTTCCTCAAGCCTTTGCAACCATTCATACATACTTACTAGAAAGTCCACTTATAAAATTTAATAGATATCATTAGAGACTAGGTGATCCTTGAAATTCCATATCTCCCAATCAAATAATGGATCCTCGTACTTTGCAAAGAGGTTGATTTGTTCATCAAAATAGTCTTGTAGGTCCTTCCGAGTGAAAATGATGTATTATAAGGGCTCACACATGACATAGTTGGGACTTGACAACAAAGCCAATTGTTGGCTCAAAATACAAACCAAGGTCGACATGAGTGTCCAACAAAATCTAGTGCTATCATATTAATCCCTCAGTTAGAGGGAAGGTGTCACCCAAGGTGCATTCCCAAAACATAAGGTAGTGTAAGATCATAACAATAGAGGGCACAAAGGTAATTACTACTTTCTTAGTTAGTCTATTATCTCTAGGTTCATCTATTCCATTCTTTAAGGACAAGACACATCAAGCCTATATAAATTCATTTGTAGGAACATAAGAAATAATAGGAAATATACATAATCTAGATCGAATACACACACACACACACACAATATTTTAAAAGGCCCATCCATTCCATTCAATTATATCAAAACCATATACATGACTCCAATTGAAGCTAACCATGATAACAATTGTAGTTCAATAGTATAATATGTAACACGATAGATACATATTACCCCCAACAAGATAGACAAACCCATAAAACACATAACAAAATTCCACAACAAAATCCCAATAACAATAACAATCAATATCCAACTCGAACTCATGCCTTAGCATTTACAATTTATAATCATAGCCCCTAGGATAGTCATGGATTAAAATATTGTTCTGCCATTGACTACTTGATCGTGGACTTTACTCTTTGTTGGCTGCTCCTTTCTGATATGTACATGCTGCATTTATATTTCCATCATTTCTTCTCCCGAGGTTGAGGAATCGTGCTCCCTAAACCCTATCAACTTCTGCTCCAACCACCTTTCCTATAATATGTTTGCAACCCAACCTTAGAATCTTCAAAGCATGTTTTGTATTCTAGTGCATCTTCCGTTGAACATGCACCATTTTGCTAACGAAGCACCAACATGTACTTGACCCAAAAAAGAAAGGGCCAACAATATTGATTATGAATATACCTTTTGAATAATACGAACAAATTTATTTTTTACAACATAGTTTGGATGGATAGTACATCAAATGGACATGAAAAGTACATTTCCAAATGGGTAGACTAATGAAGAAATTTAATACTTTGGAGGAACCATATTCAAGGGAAACGATTACAATATGATATGTATGTGAGAATCCTGAATAATGGTGAGTTATTATGGATCATTTGGTACATTGATGATTATATCGTGACAAGTAGAAATGAAGTTGAATTTAAAGCAATGAATGAAGACCTACTACACACATTTGAAATGACAAATATTCGAGCATTGCATTATATCTTGGGATGGAAGTTTGGTTGAAATTGAGAGGGATTTTCATGCTTAGTCTAAGTATGCCAAGGACTTGGTCAAGAAGATCAGAATGCTAAATTGTAAACTGAGTGAATCCCTAATGGATTCTAGCATGAATCTCATAGAAGATGAAGTGGTGAATGAAGTACAAGTAACATAATTTTGTGTATGAATTGGTAGAAAGCTTAATATATTTGGCAATACTTCCCTTGGCATTAGCTATGCAGTTGGCATAGTTTTGAGATACATGGTAGAACCCAACGTAAGTCATTATATTAAAACAAAAATAAAATATTAAGGTATATTAAAGGTACATTGAGTTGTGGTTGGAGTATTCCTAGAGTGACAATGTTTTTTTGTTAGTTGGTTTTGTAGAGTTGGGCTTGCTTGGATGTGGAGAGGATAGAAGGTCCACATATAGATACACGTTTCATGTCAGTTGAACAACAATTAGTTGGACTAGAAAGACATAGCACACAATTGCACCATCTTCAACATATCTTGAGTGTAGGGGAGCTTAAAAACAACACGTGAAGGAGTTTCTTTGAAAATATTAGCAATAGTCATTGGTTAAATTTGTTGTTGTAGTGAATTTAGAAAGATTTTACCCTTAAAGACATATGTGTCATGCTAATGAAGTAAGTAAGAAAATGAGTGTATTGTTGATAGGTTGCATGTGAGGAAAATCTCTAAGAAAGTGATGCTCAACATGAACATTTTTTAGGTGATTTCTATTTTACATCAATACAAGGGTGATGACATCTTGAAGGAGCACCCATAATGGGTTCAAGAGGGAAAACAATTATTGAGAAGATGATGATATTGTTGCACTGAATATATATAATTTACCTAGGTGGATCGTTTAGAAAATTGACAATCATGTGACTAATCACCCAAATGACTTGGTGTATGGGAGTTGGCCATTTTTTTTTTACTGGCGGAATCGACAACTCGCGGTTCTCGTACTTGCGTGACACGAGGTCGATACCCGTCCGCTACCTCTATAACCTCCAGGTGCATCCACACAGCCCGCAAGCACGGGGCACGAGAAAATTGGGGTGAGAATTGAACTTGAGACCTCCTTTTACATATTTCCTTCCATTTACACGACACTTGCCAATCGGTCTACACCCCTGCGGGCAAGAGTTGGCCATATTCACATCAACATTTAATTTAAATTGTTTTTTTTTAATTTTAAATTTAAATTATAAAATTCGGAAGTTTTGTATTAAATGGGGTGTAAAAACTGAAAGTGTTATTTGTGCTAAGGGGGGATGGGTGGTAGTGTCAAATCATTCAATAACTTTGATTATGCGTGATTAATATTTTTTCCACATAAAATGTATAATTTACCTGTGACTGATGTGATGCAATATTCATGTTGATTTTAGAGGTTATGTGATTAAAGCAATGAACCATATGAGGCGATACAAATAATTCATATACGATGAACTGTGTATGTGAGAGATGTATTAACATTACAACCTCATAAATAAAAGATTAGTCTATCTTCTCTATCAACTTTTTGTGCATCCGATATTCCAACTTGTTAGCTTCATATGCACTTATTGTTTTCTTCTATGACAATCAAGAAGTTGTGCGACAAGTAAAGAATACAACGTATTGCCATCACCTATAACATAATGAAGTTCATATATATTGCCTAAGATAATTGCGAGAAGATCTAATTTTAATTGAAGCGATAATAGATATCTTACAATTAACATACATTTTTACAAAACCTTTAAGAAAATGTAAATTCATAAAGTTTAGAGTAATGCTCGATAAGAAGAGACATGATTTTCCATTAAAGGAGAGTGTTAGACATTGTGATGAAAAAATTGAGCATGTTGATGGAAGTAAAGTGTCCGATGAACATAAAAGTGTAGGTGCGTAGTAAATATGATTTGGCACAAGCACATGTTAGCTTAGTGCAAAGATATTTAGCACAAATGAAAGTAAAGTGCACAAACATGGAGAAATTAAAGCACAAACATACGAGAGCATAGTAGCAGACATAGTGAATTAGTGATCTCTAAAGGGAAGTCAAACACTAGAGAAGGAATGACTTGGTTAAATTTAATAAATGACCCAATAAAAGGTGATCACTAGTTTGTTGGGCATCAACATCGACTTGGAGAATTAAGTTGATCATTGAGACAATCAACTTTGACCTCTCATTTGGATACATAATTATAGATCACAACCTCTCTCGGTTGAGGTTACTTAGTGTTGTGACATTCTTTTATTGATACGTCATGAGATATATACTTGTATTACTAAACCATAATGTTCTAAAGTTCGATTATGGGCTTGAGAGGTATAAACACTTGTTTCTCTATGGCATTGAATTGGATAGTCCAAGATCTTATGACATTCAAGGTAAACAACTTGTGCTTATTGTATTCCTACTATACATTTGTAGTTTTTTAGTTCACCGAGTTAACTTTTTTGTAAATCCCTTGATTACTTGCCGTATGTGATTTTATGTTGTTTATGTGCATTGTTGTGTTAGTTGAATACCAAAATACTTAAATATATATCTTATTATTATTGGAATCATAGTTGATCTAGCCACTTTGTGATGAAGTGTTAAGATTTGAGTGCCATTTCAATAACTTGTCATACATTACTATAATTCAAACAAGTTCTTAAAAAAAGCATGCTTGATTATTGTGGCAAAAACAATAACCTTTATGAATTAAATCATATTGTGTATGAGGCTTAAATAACATGGATACCGGAATTGATAAATTGATCTAGTATTTTATTAAAGCATGCAACACATTGATAAGTCTTTGCTCTCAAAGTTTGAGACTTGCACAACTAACAAATCACTTGAATTTTCCACAAACCTAATGTGGCATGTGACAAAAATTATTAAGTATATTTCAAATGTGATGTGATTTTAATATGGAAGGGGATGGACACATGACTATGATTTATGATGATGTCTTTGTTAAACTACCATTCCATCTCACCTTTTATATATTTTCACGATCAACAAAATTGCTATTCTAATTATTTGTCTTTATGTGAAGGTTTTTGCATATTCTATATCTATTTTAATTTTATTTTAAACTATTTTTTCATGTAGTTATATATGTAAAAGTTTGAAATTTAATTAAACCATTACAATTTTTTTTATAAAATTCTAAATATAATTATCTTTATATTATGATTTAAAAAAAGTTATTTTTATTTTCTTTATATATTTTAACTTAAAAAAATATTTAAAAATAATTTATAATTATAAAAACTATTTCATATAGTAAATATAATAAATATAATGTAATTCGTTGTTAATTATTTTAGTTATCGTCGTACATATATATTTCATAAAGTAAGAAAGGAAAATCGAGAAAATACATATATTAATGGTACAACTAATTAACCGTTTTAATAGAGGACCTTCATTTTCTTTCAAAATATTTAATTAGTGCATACTATTAATACGATACGAAATTGCCGACCTTTTTGAAAAGTTTATATAGTCTAACATGATTAGGAATTAAGTTCTACAGATATTCGGGACTAATTCTCCCACCTTTTTGAAACCTCGTCGAAAAGTTATGTAGTACAACATGATTATGAAGAAATATCTAAGAGTTAGGTACTAACGGTGAAATTGTTTAGCTCATTACCAATGTTTCTAAGCCCAACCATGGAAATCTGGAGGCCAAGTGGGAAAATCCCGATCCTCTATTCAAAGGAAAATTGACACACCCGACCCTCTATTCAAAGGAAAATTGACACACCCGACCCGGGCCATGCTTTCCTTTCAAAGTCTAATTATTACAGACGCCGGGTCACATACGCTACCTCGCCCCTCCGAACGTGTTCGTCCAAATATAGCTGTATATGGATCTATATCACATGAAAGATTCAGAGTCCAATTTCACACAAATCACGGAGTTAAAACGAAGAAGTCGGGAGAGTGAATTTGAAAAACACTAAGGATCCGAATGAGCTGGCCAGTGTCGCAATCGTGATTGGTGAGGGTATTTGGGTATAATAATGTGATGCTCTCGAACGAAAACAAAGCAGAATTCCATATAGTAGAGAAGAAGTAGGAGAATATTCTCTGTGTGATGGTGTTGGTTCCGGGCAAAGGCATTCGTTCGTTTCTGGCCTTTTTCCTGTCCATTCGGGAAACCCTAGGTTAGGTTGCAGAACAATGCCGTGCTCTATCCGTCGTTGACAGGGTTCGAATCCTGGATCTCTTGATTGATTTTAAGCAGGGCGTCGTGGGATCGAGGCTCGTTGGCAGAATTCTCCGAGAATTCGCGGGAGGATCGGTTTCCTTGAACGTACCCTGTTCGAATTTCGAGGGGTGATTGATGGCTGTGGATGAGTAGAGATTTGTTATGTTTCAGATCAGCACAATTTCGACCTGACTGACGTCTTGCCTTGTCCATCGAAAAAAATGGAGGACAAGCGGAGCGTTGCGCGAGCACTTTTTGCTGTGCTGCAGTGGTGGTGCTTCAATGTAGCCGTCATTATCACGAACAAGTGGATCTTTCAGGTAAATGCCTCTATCAGTCTTTACTAATTTTCTGTTTTTCAAGGAAAGGAAGTTTCTGTAGTCTTTAATTTGCCGGGGTTTCTTGCGCTGATTTTATTAATGTATCCCGTTAGCAGTGTGACAAAAAGCTTTCGAGGTAGTTGCTGTGTTTTTCCTTCTTCGATGTTTATGAAATTGTTAGTGTATAAAACAGAATCAGCGAGTAATGACTGTATCTTATAATCAGTTGGAGAAAATGCCACTTAATTTACTTAACCCACAAGCCACGAGGGATTATAGCTCGATTTACTTAAGTTTCCTGGTTTTAAGTTGTAATGGCTGTATCTTATACTCAGATTTTGATCAGCACCATCCCGATGCAGGACGTCTCTTGTAAAATTCACTATATGCAGAACCTCATTATACTTATTCGTCCAAGAGAAGCTTGACATTGGCATATTTTAGATGGTTTCTACATATTCTAGTGATGTGTTGTGTGATGCCAATTTTCCCATCCAGCTTAAGACAATTATGTTGGATAAGTTTCAGTATGTCCGTGCTCATTTCAGCTCTTTGAATGTGAACCGTTTTTGCAATTGTGATGCCAGGTGACTACGTTTCTGGCGTGTTTTGGAAAGTTTTTGTCAGAATTCCACGCATCTCTTAAAAATGCACTAGCTCCCTAGTTAGTGCATCATACTGTTACTATTTCAGTTGTCTTAATAGCCAAGTACTTGTCTTTTTTTAATCGCCTTTCATTTTTATAGACTAAATTGCAGTGTGTATTTGTAGTTAATCAGGTTAAATTGCAGTGTGCATTTCACATTCATACACAATATAGATGAACTTAGCTTAAGCTTAGCTAGCTCAGACAAGTAATTTCACATCCATAACACAGACATGGTACTGCAAAATTGGGCAACAAATGAACTCCGAATTCTCATTTTACTGAATAAAATTCTACAAGAAGATATGAAAAGTACGAAGCCTTACACAATCAACAGTTAATCAACAATCAACTATTCAACTCCATGGCGATGTCACAAGGGATATTATAATTGAGCTAAGGGACTTGTGACATTATAATTGAGCTAAGGGAAGACACAGTGCTATTATTTGTTCATATTTTTTATGTTACGACTAGCATAGATCCATCTTAACTCCAGATCAATTAACCATCAAGAAGGATAAAAAAGAAACCGAAGTGAAAGCCTGCCTTTGGGTGTTTAAAAGTAAGATGGATCTATGCTGATTTATTTTATTATTTATATTAATTATTATGTTTTTTTTTTACTTTTCTTATTTTGTATTTTAAGGTTACGACCTTCAACTTTTCTTTCATTGTAGCTTATTAGTGTTATGTTACATTACACATCTCATCCATGCTAGCTGTAGAATGCACTTCGCTTTTCTTGGTGTAATAATTTACAAAATCTCAAGGAAAGAGGAAGAGATAAAGAGGTAAGATGATCCATTGTGTGTGATGGTGTTCTACATTGGAGTTGTTAAGTTGTCCAATAGTGCTTGCTCCGTATTGTTGTCTCTCTGTGATGAAATCAACATACCAAGTTTGCACGACAAATATTAGCATGATTGGACTTCTGCTTGTGCGAACGGGTTGCATTACTAAACTGTACAATAAGGGATTGGGATGCCAATGACATAGTAGAATCATTTGTCACATTGATATGCGCTGTTAGTTGTGCATGTCAAGATGTTTCTGCTGTACTATTCTGCACTTCCAATACAACGACCAAATCACATGTTGATAACTGTACAATTTCTAGGTGAATCTCTCCTTAGCATGGCTCCAACAACCATGGACTTAGTTGATCTTCGACCCTTTCCGGTCTGATCATTTTTCATGTTGGATGGCTAGATGGATTATATTTGCCCCACAAAGGTTGGATTGTATGAAGTGCCCCACAAAGGTTGTTGCATGAATGCCAATAGTTACCATTAAACATGGGAATTGATTCTATAATCTTCATGAACATAATAAGACGGTGGAGAATATATGAAGACTATTGATAGAATTTCGCAGATAAGATAGAAAAGGATACCATCTAGATGAATGGTAAATTGATTTACTATTTAACTAAGCACCCCGAGGACGCAAGAATAGTTGCTTATCGAGAGACGAATAGTCAAAAGGAACTTTCTTCACAAACTTTATTTCTTCAAACAAATTAGATAGCAAGGTCCTATAAATGGAGAACAACTCCAATTTAAATCAATTTTGGTGGTTTATGTGCTCAAGCTCTACCAACCTCAACAATTTGCATGCTACCTTATAACCAAGTTTGTCATCAAATAACATAGTTTCAAAAAATTTGAAGGTCTTCTATCATATAAAAATGTTGAACGTGAGATATGACATTCTTACCCTTAGAAAAAAACCCATCCTCAAGTTTGGCTTAGCTAAATGAAGAACCAACCACAAGTGCCATGTTTTACAAGAATTAAGCCATTACGTGTCTTCTCATCTTGATATCTTTGCTTAATTTCAAGCCTTCTCGAGAATGGTTGATTAACCTATATTTGGTTTCAACTCTAAGAAGATAGCCTATGCTTGGGCTTTATAGGAATTCTAAGTTCTAACATATCTTCAAGGTGCCAAACTTAAGAAAGCAAAAAGGAAACCTAAATATTAACTTGAATGCCATCTAATAACTAGGTTCATCCTTACATAACCTTAGCAATGTCCTTTCCCTTTTCACCTTGTGAAAAATTAAGGTTTTTCAACGTTCAATAGTTCTTATAAGCGAATACCACATTTTTACACCTTCTAGCAAACTCGTTTTTTGCTCCTTATGTTCTCTAATACCTTAGGTATTTGGAGACATTTGGCAACATCGAAAAGATAGGGTGGGGACATACATGGCATGATCGAGGGCCATCCCATGTGTCTCAAGGATGTTCTTTTCTTGCCTATAGGAGATTATGTTTAAAACTTGATGTATACCAAGTTATGGTGGTAATTGGAGCTTGAAAGTTTTGTCGCAACCTAGTGATCGTGTAGGGATTGTATCGTAGTGGCATGGGCCCTAAACTTATGATGTGGGCATTTGAATCTATGTTTTTGATGTGAAGCCAAACTTTGTTCCCCATTGAGAAGTTGGGTAGTATGTGGTGCTTGCAATACCCCTTCTTGTGTATTGCCGATTTATGTTGCGAAATCTCATTTTCTTGTCTGTGGACATGTTGGACGTGCTTGATGAAGCTTGTTGCTTTGTCAATTTCTTTCTATGTAGAAACAAAAGTGCAAATAGGTGGAGGGGTTAGATAGCTGATGTCCATTGATATTGCAATTAGACATAAAAAAGGATACACTATGTTGTGTTGTGCTAAGCATGTTTGTAGTTATGTTTGATGAAAGCAAGATTTTCATCCCAAGTGGGGGGATGTTTATGATTGTGCATTCGAAGCAAATGAAAAGGTGTTATCTTAACCACTTCTATTTTTCCGTTAGTCTTATAATGAAAGGATGTGGACATGTCAACCCTTGTGTCCAAGAAGAGATTACTAGATGATAGAAAGGAACTTTGGATCTTTGTCATTGGCAATAGATGTGGGCAATCTAAAATTGACACAAATATGTGTGAAGAAGTGTTTCCTAGTGTCTTTTGCTAAGAAGAGATTGCTAGAAGATAGAAAGGAACTTTGGATGTCAAGTCTTGTGTCCAATAAGAGATTACTAGATGATGGAAAGGATGTGGGCAATCTAAAATTGACACAGATGTGTGTGAAGAAGTGTTTCCTAGTGTCTTGTTCTAAGAAGAGATTACTAGAAGATAGAAAGTAACTTTGGATCTTTGCCTTTGTCAATAGATGTGGGCAATCTAAAATCGACACAATTGTGTATGAAGAAGTGTTTCCTAGTGTCCCATTCTAAGTTGGTTTTCTTCCAAGGACTCATGATTGCCATATTCGAGAATCGATCAACTACGAAAAAATATACATCATGGTTATGACATGTGGTTGGGATGCTTATCAAAAAATCCGCGGAAACAAATTTCTATGGGCACAAAGGAATGGGTGGAGGAACATACAATTGGTGCTTCCAATTGGCTGGTTTGGTGATTGTACTAGTGACATCCTTTTTGGTATACTTCTCCATATTGTTGTGAAGTTGTGCCCGGTAGAAATACTTGTAGGACTATCGATGTCTTATGGATGCTGAAGTGACCTATCTTAGAGTAATGCATCTCCCATATAAGTGCGTTGGGCTTGTGTCAAGTTGTCCGACATAGTTTACCGAGCTAGAACAAGTTGTCAAACATATGAAAATCTAATCATGATGCTCGTAGGAGAAAATTTGCAACAATCTGGGCAAATCTGGACCTACTCTATAATACTTTGGCCAATTGAGTGTTTAATGTCCAAAGGTGTCCAATATAATTAACAATGCATGTGCTAGTGGTTGTCTCAAATAGTCAACCACATAGTGGGATGCGTTGCACTTATGTTTGATCACTTGACGAAGTTTTTGTAGGTAGGGCATCCACTTCAATTAGTGTGTGTTTAGCAACTTGCCATGGCTAACTAACTTCAAAGGGTTATGCTTAGAATGTATAATAGTTTCCTTACCAAGAATGTAATGCTGCCACTGCTTGACAACCTAGAGGATCACATAAAGCTCTAGATCCAAATAATTTCTAACGACATTAGTGAAGGATTCATAGTGGTACATGGCCACCTGTCCATGCTATATGAGGACAACGTCAAGTGCATACTTTAAGGCATTGGTTTGTATCTCAAAAAGTTAACAAAGTTTAGTTAAGTGTAGGATGGGCGTAGAGCATAACTAACGTTAAATTTTTCAAAGCCTTGTTGTTGCTTAGTATCCTACGCGAACATTATCTTCTTGGCATTCTTGTGTAGTAGAAAGTGGGGAGGGTGTGTATCATGGGAGAAGCCCAACACCAATTTTTGGCAGAAGTTGGCTAAGCCTAGAAAGCTTCTTAACTTTGACACATTGGTCGGGTTTGGTTAGTATGTCATGACATGCTCCTTCTTTGGATCCACACACACTTTTGTGTCATCAACAATGAAGCCAAGTTACAAAATGCAGTTCATGGCAAAGTTGAATTTCTCTAGGTTAGGAAAGAGCTTTCAGTGGCACAAAGCGTTGAGGACCTTTTCAACATGCTAAAGATGTTCTTCCTATGTCTTGCTAGAAATTAACACATTGTCAAGATAAATAATGACAAATGTACTTGTGAAGGGTTGTCAAACATCATTGTTTAAGCCAAAAGGCATCACCGACTACTCATACAATCCATCCTTAGCTTTGAACACCAATCTTGAGGGTCAAAGATGGCAATAGTGGTCAAGTATATTATGGTAAAGTACTTTGCTCCCTTCATAGTGTTGAGAAGGTCGTTGATCTAGGTAGTTGGGTACATGTTTATCATTGCGAGCTTGTTTAGGGCATGATAGTGAATGCACATGCACCAAGAATTGCTTTTATTCGACATGAGCAATGATTAGATTGCCACAAGGTGTTGCGCTTGATTGGATATATCACTTCCATAAGAGATCTTGTATTTTTTTTTTCTGTATTTCCTCATTCTCCATTAAGGATCTGTGATACAAAAATATGTTGGGCAACAATGCTTCAAGAACTAGATCAACGTGATGCTTCACTTGGCAATGAAGTGGAACTCCACAAGGATTGTTGAAGACATTTTTGGATTCCTCTAGAAGTGCCGATAACTACTGTTGTGTAAGATTCCTCTAGAAGTGCCGATAACTATTGTTGTGCAAGATTCCTCTAGATTCTTCTGTGTGACTGTCAACTAGATAGTGTGACATAATTTTTTGTTGTTGTATATGACTAATAAATTTATGTTCTTGTTTCCAAAAATTGAGGAAATATTCACTTTGGGATTTACCTTAGGAACATGAAACAATCTCCCTTTGATGTTGAGGACAATGCTTCAAGGTTGCATCTCATAGATCCATGTAACTAAGGTTGTCCCAACAACACATTGCATATTCACAAATCGACGACATTACACCTCACTTCATCCTTCCAAGGATAGATAGTGCATTGAAAAGTGCACTGGTGAGTGATGTGCAATTCCTTCCTTGAATTGAGCCATTCAATGTTGTAGGGTTGTTGGTGGGTTTGGGTTGCTACTTCACAGTGGTTGAGGATATTAGATTCTTTTGATTCTCATTGTTAATGATGAAATGAAGAAGTTGTTGATGAACCCACATTTGATTGTGGAACAAACACTCTTTCTCTTCCTCTAATTTAGGTGTGCATGATGAGCAAGTTGAGTTTGTGTATTGTGAGAACGAAGACACTTGAGGATTGAGGTGTAGTGGTGGCAATTTTCTTACCTTTCCATGATCCTATGTAGGATCTATAATCCTCACTAAAAGAGTATGGTGTGGTTGACATTCCGACTTGTAATGGCTAGTCTTATGAGTGTTACACCACTTACTAGTGTCTTCATTTTTCCTTTGCTGACAACGACTCATCTAGCCTTTTTTGTAGGGGTGTATTATTTCACTAGTTGTGTAGTTTTATCGGGGTTGTGACAACCCTGCTTCTTTTTGATCTTGTTGTTGTTGTTGGTGTTTTATATGTTTCTCAGCTCTTGATAGTTAGTGCCTTATGATTACAAACAAGATTTACCTTTCATATCACAGTCATCGTAGAACAACTATATAGTATACACTGAAAATCTCAACTATAGCAATACAACGGAAATAACAAGATCTAGAAATATTAACCATGCACAGTAGCCACAAGAACACAACACAAGAACACAAGAGTTTATCCTGGGAAACCCAACCTTGGGAGAAAACCCAACAACCTTTATATAGAAGAATTCAGTCCAAGATATTACCAGTACATCACCATCAATAGCCAAAATACCATACAGAGAAGATCCTCCCAAGGCTAGCATCTCCAAGACCTAGCGCCTCAATAAGATGACCCAAAATAACCAAGCAAGATCTTCTCCAAGTGTGGTGCACCCTCCAAGATACTAGAAAACCCGAAATAGCGAAATTACCAAAAAATGTAGCTGCAATTGCCTTGTGCACACTGCAGGAGCTGTTTGACTGTCCAAATGAAATGAGCCAGTCCTGTATTTATACTAATTTGGGCGCTAGTATGGAGCCGACTTCTTATTTTTGGGTCTTCAATTTCTTTATTAATTTCCTGTGGGGCTGACTTCTCTTCTTGGGTCTTCAACTTCTTCCCGGGGCTTCTTGTAATCGTATAGATGGGTCTTCTTGTACTTTCTTGTGGAGAATGATTGCCCGAAGTTGCAAATCTCCAACACTCCCTCTTAACGAGGGAGACATTCTCCATACTTGGATTTCTTCTATCATAGAAAGGTTGTCTTCATGATCCATGTTGATGTGCCATCTTTGCACATGCATTCCATTTCGGAATATGCATGTGATAGCATCTCAAGTCCATTCACTCCTTGTCAGGAGAAGGACTATACCTGGGCCATTCACCATTAGCAAAGCCTCGTGAGTGAATTAATCATTACCCTTGGTCATATCAACACTAGCATAGCCCCGTGCATGACTAATCTGGGATAATGTCTGCACGATGCTATGGGCAATTCACTACTAGCAGAGCCCCGTAAGTGAATGAATCATTCTCCCTTGGTCATATCAGCACTAGCATAGCCTCGTGCATGACCAATCTGGGAGAATGTCTGCCTGATGCTATTGCCTGGAGAACATCAACATACTTGGGCCATTCACCACTAGTAGAGCCCCGTGAGTGAATGAATCATTCTCCCTTGGTCATATCATCACAAGCATAGCCCCATGCATGACCAATCTGGGAGAATGTCTGTCCGATGCTATCAACATACCTGGGCCATTCACCACTAGTAGAGCCCCGTGAGTGAATGAATCATTCTCCCTTGGTCATATCAGCACTAGCATATCCCCGTGCATGACCAATGTGAGAGAATGTCTGCCTGATACTATCAACATACCTGGGTCATTCACCACTAGCAGAGCCCCGTGAGTGAATGAATCATTCTCCCTTGGTCATATCAGCACTAACATAGCCCTATGCATGACCAATCTGGGAGAGTGTCTGCTTGATGTTGAAACGTCAATGCTCATCACTAGCCAAATCAACATGGCTAATCCTGTGTATCATCCTCCTCCGCCAAATCAACATGGCCACTCTAGGAGGATATCTACATTTTGCTCATCTGTGGATAAGTATTGGAGCTTCACTGCTTCCTCCTGTACCATGTCTCGGATGAAGTCCTGCAAGAAGCTTATGAAGTTGCACCACTTCACGACTTGCGACACTGGACGTGACATACTCCATCTCTGCTGTACTAAGTGCTACAGAAGCTTGCTTCCAGCTTATCCTGGAAATTGTCACTGATTCCAAGATGAAGCAACACCTTAAGGTGCTCAATCTATCTACTACAATCCTTCTCAATCAGAATCTGTATATCTCTGCAGCCTCTCTTCATCACCTGAGACAAACCATATCCAACTGTACCATGCTTCCCTGTCACCCACCGAAACTGCCTTGGCTTCAACCAAATACTGGCTCAGGTTGCTCGCTGCAAAGCAAATATCTGGTCTGACATTAACCAGGTACATCAAGGATCCAATCTACTGCCTGTACATTGTGGGATGCACCAAATCTGAATTTGAAGTAGAATCACTCAACTTCTTCAGATTTGTCATCATAGGTGTAGTCACGGACTTGTAGTCCATCATATCAAATCTCATCAGTATCCTATGAATGAGGAAGATCTCATCTGATCTCGTCACACCTCTAATCCCAAGAGTACATCCGACCAGGATCCTCCATCTCAAACTTTGAGGCCAACTCCCTCTGTCACTAGAGTAAGTCCTATTGTCCAGTCTGACTCACTAGCTGCTCCCTCTGTGACTGAGATAAAATCCATACCCAGTCCTCCTGACTGCCTGTCTCCTCTATCACTGTCGCAAGATCACATCTCCTAGAAGCCTCTTGCCTCTGAAGCTTATGTCTTCCCTCCTCAACTCAGACACCTGTCTGTCTGTCAGTCCTGGGAGATGTCTCTCTCCCACCTGGATCCGGGGGGGGGGAACTCCCTCTGAATAATCGGCTCTCTCTTGAGCCAACTGACTCTCTCTGAGGTCAGGCTCACTTTGTACATTCTTGGTTAAAACCAAGCTCATCAAGTATCCATCGATCCTGTAATATCCTTTATCTGTTATTAAGGATCTCTTTGTTCTGTATGTGGTGTGAAAACTTCTTCAAACTGCTATGACTGTGGGAATCTTAAATTGTTGTTGATATGATAATTTCTCAAACAGTTTGTAGACCCATTCAACACATTTTTGGCACACTCATTTGTAAAAAATTACTACAACGACATCTAGAGCAGAGGAATCAAAACTAACAACATATATATGATAAAAGTCTGATTCTTATTAATAAGGAGCTAGGCTGTTATAACTGTGAGAAGTTCCCCAAGTCTCATCCTACTACAACTGAAAATAATCAAGAGATAGTTGACCTGTATAAATATAAATAGACCACAATGAGTAGAGAGAACAAGCCTGTAAGTGTATGTCCACCAAAGCTGTAGCAATGACAAAGATAAGCAACAATCTCCTATTAGGTTATTCTCTCCAATCCTGAACTCAACTTCCAAGAACGCAGGCCATACATATATGTATATAATAAATATCAACCAACATACTAAGGAGTGTGCTGAGGTGAATAACTCGATACCCAGGTTGAGTAGTGTGCCCCACTAAGAAATATGCAGTGATCACAGAAGTGGGGAATATGTAGAGAGTGATGGCACCTTATTTCTCACCTCCAGAGTCCAGGTAGCAGAAAATCATGCCCAACACAACAACAAGACACAGTCACAAGGGCGATTTATCCACTGGGTAAACTCCGCCAAAGAAGACTCGTTTTCAATGTAGAGAAATGGCAGTGAAGGAAGCTCTGTAATAACTCGTCCCTTAGCAGTTTTCAAGAAAGGAAGTGACTCAACACATGAGAATCGTTCTCTGAAGAAGACAGCTCGACCTCTTCTTGCAAATATCCTCCACACAGCAGAATCGACTCTCTAACTCAAGGGAATGGTCCTTCCCACTCCCCCAACCCTTTAGATCTCCATCAAATGATATAATGCTATGAAGAGAAGGGGCTCCATGAAGATGAATTTCCCCCAAGTCGGTCCAATGCTCCAAGAGTACCAGCAGCAAATCTCCATCAATGTGATGAAAATCACAAGATGCAACCTCAAACAATATAAGTTGTATCAGAGAGGTTTTGTTTGATGAGTATCCTAAGGAGGATGAGATTAAGTACTCCATAATCTACAAGGAGAAGGGGGAAAATTCTGAGCTTACATACATCTTGACATATCTTTTCTGAAATCCAATTTGCTGATTTGATCTCAGGTTTGTTCTGGTGCATATATTAAGCTAAACATAATGCTAATTTCTATGGTCTATGCTTTTTCTAAAGAATTTGGTTCTAAGCTGTCATAATCTGCATTCAATTCGCTTATATGTTGCTGTACCTTTTATTTTCTGATCTCTACTGTAAGTTTCCCCTGCTCAACCATTTTTGGGATTGTGGATGATGGATTCTTTACATGTGGAATTTACAAAAACAGTTGAAAGTAAACTCTGCAATTTTAGTATCTATGTTTTTGGTTTATAAAATAGATTCAGATTTGAATCTTATACCTGCTTTACAATACTCAAATCAGTTACCAGCAATATTTCATTGGTATTATTTGTTATAGATGGGCACTGATTGACAAAAATCCTGTTAAATTTTCAGAAATTGGACTTCAAATTTCCTCTGTCAGTATCATGTGTACACTTCATATGCTCAGCGGTGGGGTCATATATTGCTATTAAAGTTTTTAAGGTGAAGCCATTGATTGAAGTTGATCCCGAAGATCTCTGGAGACGGATATTCCCTATGTCATTTGTCTTTTGCATCAATATTGTGCTGGGGAATGTGAGCCTGCGGTACATACCTGTTTCTTTCATGCAGACAATTAAATCTTTTACTCCTGCGACAACAGGTTTGGTTCTACTTATTTTCAGCATTATTGGATAAGTGATACTATTCCTGTTTCCTTGAGCATTCTAGCTATTCAGAAGGTGCAGCATGAAAAATCTTAAAAGCAATGCTATAGAGAAATACATTTGGTAGAAGATGCTATTTAGTTTGCAGAAACTGCTTCTAGATCTTTCTGTACATGATAATTTTTCTTTCGTGAGAGTTGCTTTTTCGCCTAATTTTATATATCGGTTCACATACAGTTTCTACATCTTTCTGATCATAATGCTGTTTATCACAGTATTTCTTCAATGGCTAGTGTGGAGAAAGGCATTTGATACGCGCATATGGTGGTCCTTGGTACCTATAGTTGGTGGCATTCTTCTTACTTCTGTTACAGAACTTAGTTTCAATATTTTTGGTTTCTGCGCAGCCTTCTTTGGGTGTCTTGCTACTTCTACAAAAACAATTCTTGCAGAGAGTTTGCTTCATGGTTATAAATTTGATAGGTACACAAAATTGCAACCTTCATTTCTATTTTCTTTGTAAAAGGAAAGTTGACATTGTTGCATACTTATTACTGCACTTCCATTAGATTTCCTTTCTAATACTTTGTCAACATCTCATTCAATGTTTTTTTTTTCAAATCATATAAGTCTTCACCTATCAAACTATTTGGCGATCAAATCATATTTATAATTTTTTTTAATCATTTATCTTAGGTGATAAGCCATTTATATTTTGTTACTACCTTGAAAATTAGGTGACAACACCAATACATGAGGGTCACATGTGCATCATTGACAAAAAAAATAATAATAAATCCTGTATTACAACATTTACAACAAAATCAACCTTTAATAGAAATTAGAGAGAACTTACAACAAAAAATGTCAAGTCTTAAAATTGTTCTTCGATACAAATACTTAACATGATTTCAAATGTGTAAGTTCATGGTATTCCTAACAGTATTAATGATTGCATAAATCTTAAGTTGTAACGAATATTCTATAAAAATTGAGATGCATGATCATGGATTTGGTGAAAATATTAAGAAATCCTATTATATATTCATGGAAAGGTTTTATTTTTAGGCAGAAAGTATAAATATATAGAGAATTGTTATCATAAATTAGGCTACAATGTTTTTATTTTTAATGAAAATATGAAAAAATTTAGCCTAAATTTCTTTAAAACTTTTAAAATTTAGCCAAATTGGTGAAATTTAGCTTAAAAAAACATTGATCTCTTTTAACGTCTCCATAATTTTCTTGCAATATGTCTGAAAGGTGAGCTGTTGCAATTGTCATTTTTCATGCTTAAATGCCAACGTACCAGACATGTAAAATGTGGAGCGAACTTGTTCTTGATTTCTGTTATATCAAAACGCAGGAGTTGTGGGAATGCAAATGTGTTTTTGTTTTCAAAATTCTAGACCCAATCTAAGCCACCCTAAAGAATTAAGAAATACCAGTAAACATTGAGGATTGGCTGCTTGAATGGTTCATAAATTGCCAGCTTAAAATGGATAATAAAGGCTCAGTTAGCTTGAAATGGCCATTAATTGCAACCCCAGAAACACCTTGAAACTGGCAATGCCCTGGTGAATTGAAATGACAGCTGAATAATATAAATATATTTTGTAGACATATATACTGCCAAGAGAGAAATTAGAATGTTCAAACTATAGGGACCATTCAGAAAGTTTGTTAATCAGTGAAAAAGGTAACTGTTTAGCAGTGGGGAATATTTGTGTCTTCTGCCCAGTTCTGTCATAGTTATATTACTTTCGTACAAACATCAGTTGAAACTTGAACCAAGGATGCCTTACTTGTTCGAAGCATACTTTCTGTTTGGTAAAGATTAATAATGTTTGCCTGATTTCTTGAATCTTCTGATAAATAATATATCCATCTCTATAATTTATCTCATCCATAGCTAGCAGCATCCTTTGTGACAATGTATAAGCAAATTCTTTGGTTTTAGATTATTTATGCAGTGAAAAAGAACTGAAATATAAAATTGAATATAAGACCCTTATACAGAATGAGGGCATAACTTATCTGTTTTGAACTCATCATACGATCTTCTAAATTGAGGGATTTCTCTGCGGATCACTGCATCTTATTATTTGCTCCCAGACATTGTCTAATGAAAAATTTAGCTTGGGAAATGAACTTTGGAGCATTGGAGAGTTAAGTTGTGCAGAGAATTAGTGAAATGAGGGTAAGGCTTCAGAAATCTAAGGTGTTGTGAATGTTAGCAGTGGTGTCCCTTTTTATTTAAAATGAAAATGTATGCTTGGGGCTATGTATGCAAGTATTCAAAAGTATAGTGTGCTGCATGTTGGAAACTTTTGGATTGATTGTAAGTTTTCAGCATTGCCAACATTTTGGATTTCCATTACAAAAAAAGAAATATCAAAAGAATGCCTAAGTTAACTTTAAGTAATAATAGAAAAGTAATTTGATAGATTCTCTAAAAAGAGGTAGTATTGATGGTATGGAATAATAGATCTATTTGATAGCACTTGCAGGTATAAAAGAAATAAGTTCAATTGTTTGAATATTAGATTAGTATGATTAGAGACTCAATAATGACACCAACAGATTCTTGTTGTGTCCAAGATATTAGGCTGTAGTTATTATCTACTTTAAATATGAGAATAGTAGTTTGTTAGAGGTTTCATTTAGCTATATATTGAAGCCAATGCATTGTAATTGGTGAGCTGGTTAATACAATTGCTGTGTTGTTTAATCTCATATGGTATCAGAGCCAATCTCTTGGCCACCAGCTCCAATTGAAGGACGAAGTTTGCTGCTTGATGAAGAAGACCTCTATCCAGTGAAGGTCTATCTCAATCTGTTTGTAAAGCTCGTGGTGGGTGAGTGGAAGCTCCACGGCTTCCCTACTCTCCTGTTTCTGTATGTTGCAGCCTCCAATATCATTGTAGGGTACGTCTAGTTTCTCAGATTGGGAGAGGAGCGAGATAGATGAGTCAGCCTCGGGTGGGAGGACGTCCACTAGGGTGTTCGAGTGTCAGTGGAAGGCTACCAAGGCGGAGGGATTGAGGATCTCCTTGGTTGATTGTGCTTAGAATCCTCATATGGTACTTCAATCTCATCGTGGAACCTACTATTCTGTTGTTCTGACCCACCATCTCCATGAACTGCTCGATCACCAGAGGTATTGACTGGATCCTCTTTACCTCCTCTTTGGCCCTTAGCAGTTCTCTCTTGCTAAAGGAGATTTGGTGTTGGTTATGTCAGGCCGAAGGGAAGGCCATAATAGCCTTCTTCCACACTAATTCTTTCGGGTGACCTAAGAGCTCAACAATCTGTGGAAGCACGGTCGGGTAGCACAAACAACCATATAATTATCCGACTTTAGATCCTTCTGTATGGTATTGACAATCAATATTATAAGATCGCGAGCCTTTCTCAAGAATAACATAACTACAAGATACCCAGTCTTCTTAAGGGGTAGGGAGTTATCGTGGGTAATCTTAATAGCATGGATGTAGACAAAGGAAGCATCGTGGCCCAACATTTCAACATAGACAAGGCAAATAATGTACTCTAAGGAGTTTTTGGACCTCATGAATACCATCATCATTTATGTCATTAATCTCTTCCAGTTGGCTGTGAAGGAAAACCAGATCGTGGAGGTTTGGTAAGCCTTGTTATGCTGTAGTCTTCAGATTTAGTCTTTTCTTTGATATCATTGATTTGTTTACATATTAAGAATGGCCAGTTTGCATCATTTAATCTTTTTGGAGTTTGAAAAATTGACTGAAAAGAATTATAGTTTATGGAGTCACAAGATATTGACCATTAGCGAGTTTAGAGATTTTGATCAAATCATCTTAGATAAAGAACAAAGACTTGCAAATGATCCTGAAGACTACGATAACAGACATAAAGAAGCTTTATTGCTTCTCAAATTGTTAGTCGCAGACACATTAGTTCCAGAAGTAAGAAATGCCACTATAGCATCTGTATTGTGGACAAATCTCAAAAACAAGTATTGAGCATCAGAAGTTGAGCAGGCTTTGTATTTGAAAAATCTTTTGTTTTCTATTAAGTTGCAAGAAGAAGGATCAGTCTCTGAATATCTGTTGCAGCTGAAGGATCTTAGTGATCAGTTGTTTGCTATTGAGAAGCCAATAGATGATGAAGATATGGTTGCTTTGGTGATGCGAAGCTTGCCATCCTCCTTTGATTCATTTGTTGAGTCATTGCATCTGCTTGGGGAGACTCAAGCACTTAACTTTGAGAAGTTATCAACACACTTCTTTTGTAGAAGGAAAGGAGGCTATATCAGACTGAAGCATCAACTTCACCCACTACAGAGAGTGCATTTAGTGCATGGTTCAAAGGCAAAAACAAATAGAACAATGCTAGCAATGTATCCAAGAGATTTAAATTCAAATGTTATATACTGCAATAAGCCTGGACACTTCAAGAGAGATTGTCGGAAAATACAACATGTCCTGGCAAGCGGGCAAAAGAAATCAAGATATGCAAATGTTGTTGAAGGAGATGAAGAAGAAGTAGCAGGTGATTTTGCATTTGTGGCATCACAAAATTGATCAACCAAGTCCACAACTTGGTATTTCGACTTAGGTGCATCTCACCACTACATATGTCACAAAGACTAGTATGTAAATTTCAGTGAAGATAAGAGCCATAGTGAATCTGTTTCTTTGGGTGATGATTGGATTTACTATATTAGAGGATGTGGGGATGTTCACGTCATATTGAACAAGACTTTAAGTTATACTTTCAAGAATGTTCAATATCTTCCTAACATGAACATAAATTTTCTGTCTGTTAGCGAGATAACTAAGAATCCTAATCTTTGTGTAAACTTTCAAGGAAACAAATGTATGGTTTTCAAGGAAACAAATGTATGGTTTCTACTCTTCATGATAACAAGTGATTGCTGGTATTGGTGAGAAAGGGTTGTATAAACTTGTTGATCTAAAGATAGCAAAGACACATGCATTAGTTGCGGTAGAGAATACCAGTGTACTTTGGCATGAAAAGTATGGGCATCTAAGTTATCATTATTTATCTATACTTAGTAAGACTAATATGGTGGATGGTCTTCCATCCATTCATGAATGTCATAATGTATTTACAGGTTGTTAGATGTGAAAACAACATCGACATTCATTTGATACTGATAAAGCATGGTGAGCGAAAGGAGTTTTGGACCTAGTACATATTAATTTGCATGGTCCAATGAAGACACCTACAGTAACTGGAGCTAAGTATTTCTTGCTATTGGTTTATTTTTTGAATAAGAAGTTAGATTGTTTTTCAAAGTTTGTAGCATGGAAAGCTTTGGTAGAGAAACAAATAGCTAAACAGGTCAAAGCTTTAAGATTTGATAATGGAGGTGAGTTTGTTTCAACTCAGTTCAAGGAATTCTGCAAAAGGGACGGTATACACAGGCAGTATAACCACTCCATACACTCAACAACAAAATGGTGTTGTGGAAAGTAGGAATAGGACAATTATGGAGATTGCAAGGTACATGGTGCACAATCGAAATGTACCATATTGGTGCTGGGTAGAAGCAGTAAAAATTGCGGTATACATTCTTAACAGAAGTCCTTGTAAATCTTTGCAGAATATCTCCCAAGGAATCATGGTGAGGTCAATGCCTAGGCGTCCCCCCCGATTTTTTGCCTATTAAAGCTTAAAACAAAGAAAAAATAAAAAACCAAAAACATTTTATAAAGAAACCTACCTCTACTCAGATAGTGACATTCCCATTGATGGCCCTGATGACTTCATGCAGCAGATGGATGTAGAGGACCAGTCAATGAGATTGACTCCTTGATGCTCATTTTATTTACAATGTTCATTGTCCATTGTTCATTTTCAGTTTTAACATTTGAATCTTGGCTCTAGATACCATTTACAAATTTACAAATTTGAATTTAGTACTATTTTACTGTTTACTATTTACTATTTAGTATTTACATAGCACAATGATGAATTTGCATGGGATGAATTGTTTTGTTGAGATTCCATCATTATTATTTTTATTTTTATAATTTTAGAGACGGGGACCCCTATGCTAGGGACCTCGATGTTACCCGGTTCCCCATGAATTTCCCTAAAATTTGGGGTTGCTCCCAGACATCCCACATGTTTGTCTCCCTACTCCCACACTCCCCCATCCCGGAAACTTGGTGGAACATTGTTATTTATTGCCTTAGTTTATGCTGAACACATTTATAACATAAAATTGTATTGGACTTGAAAGATGAGATAAGACAGTTTTATTCACGCTCAAAGATTGACCACAAAATTAGGTCAATGGGACTAAAAAGAGTACTAGCAATATAATACAGTGTGGGAGTGCCGTAGGAGCTCCTTGATCTACGCTAACAATAATAAATAAAGATAAAAGATAGAGAAGCAAAAAGTGAAGCTCCACAAAGCTAAGCAACTAGTCCAAGAGAGGACAAGAACAAATACATGAAAGGAAATGAATCCAAGAGTGAGAACACCATAAAGCATGTCAAGTGGCTTTGGTGTTAGAGGTCAAGTTTGAAAGACAAGGGAGGGAAGTCTCCTCTAAGTTCTCAATCACTGTAAAGGGCCCAATGCACTGTCTGATCAGGTCGTCCGGAGAATAGTTGGGATTGAGGGGACACGTCGTTTGGAGAATAGATGAAGCTCCTAGGCTCTAATCCCTTTACTTTGATATAGTCCATAATTGGCCTTGGGAGAGTGTGCAGATCGCATGGAGATTGATAATTGCATCTAAAAAAGATTTTATGAAATCCATCTCTTTTATTACCTCTTGTTCCTTTCAAGTTTCGAGTAAATTGTTTTATAGCATATAATTGAATATAACTAAGATTATAAATTTAAGGTGCACATGTTCATGAAGACGATCACGGAGAGAAAATAAAGAATATATTTTTATTATTAATGTTGCAGCCACTTCATCTCTCACACCTTCACATCATGTCTCATTACAATTTATCACACCCGTAAGTGGTTATGGTAGCTTAACCATTTAGCTTCCGACCTCAACATCTACATGTTACATTACATTGGTCATATCAACTTGTCACCATAATATAAAGTGACCACATTATTCCTAACTAAAATGTTATTGGAGTGTTGACTCTAATATCCCTCAACAAGAAAATTATATTTCTCAAATGTCTATCCTTCCTTAGTACAAAATCTGAAAAACAACTATAAATCATTTTACTTCAACAACAAAGAGATCTCTGCAAAGTTTGTAGATGTGAAGATTGCATATGGGTCCACCTACATCCATTGAGGCATCCTGGTAACACAACTGTGATGCTCATTGGTTCTCTATGTAGGTAGCCTGAGTACATGTCGTGTCTTTAGAAAAGTAACGACTACTTCGGATCAAGGTCTTTTCATTGTGCTCAATCATAATTAAAGTAGTGAGACGTAGAACCAGTTTCCCCCAAAATTATGGACTGGACTGGAACCAGACTGGAACAGACCAAAGAGCTAGTATAAGAGCCAGCCTAATAAAAAATCTGTAAAATATTAAAATTTTCATAAATACATATATATACATGTACACTAATGTAAATCCAAACCATTAGACACTAAATATGCAAACTTTGCTGATTTATATCGCATGTAAGGGTGCAAATAGAAAAATCACATCGAGATAAGTTTTGAGATGCATAATTTAAATTTCTGAGAGAAAATACATAAACACTGAGGCTCTAAATGGTCTCGAGAGTCCAAAAATCATCATGTTATAATCAAATGATACACAGCTCATAAGAAGTCTAGCTTATAGGCTGACTCCACCAAGTCTAGCAGTTTGCAGTTTGCTTTTTCTTGCTGAATGGCTTCAATAGCTACTGGCATTTGATGTTTCAAATCAGTTGATACCATTTGGCAGCCTTTAGGTATCAATCAGTGGGCACCATTGAGCAGCATGTTCCCCTTCCAGTTTTCATTCTTAGAATCCCACAATTTCCAGTTCAAAGTTTGTAGGAGTATGGAGTACAAGGTCATGTTTTGCATATGTGCTGAAAAAGCTGTGAAGTGTGCTGAATACGGAACAACACCCCAATTTCTATCTTCTCCATGTGAAGCGGATGGGTCTGATTCCATCACCAAACAATCTTTAAATGGGACTCCCACTTTTAACTTTTAATGTTAAAATTTAAGTTAATAAAAGTAAAATATAAGTAAAGGTAAATGCCAATTCCAAAGTTAAATATAATTTAGTAAAGGAGGTTGACTTGATGACGAAGGGGGTTGGGTTTCATTTTTGGTAGTTGGGACTTGGGAGGGTTGAGAGTGTTTTGTTTTGAATCACGCGACCAGCCGGTTGGATGAGTTCTGTGCTGAACCAGCTGGTTCAGGTAAAAACCTGCCCAAAACCAGTTCAGTACACTGGTTTCGGGCCAGTTTAGGGCCAGACTGGTTGAGAACTGGCTGGTTTGGTCTGAACCGGCAGGTTCTGATAGCACTGATCAGAATGTCATCAGTTTTTTTTGAATATAGAATTCGATAGAACTCTCCTAGACAATCTTCCAGCTCTATTATATTGCCATCACCCTCGCACATCCTTGTGTTGAAGGTAGATTTCTATTGGATTCACCTAGGCAATCGATCAAACTGAGCATTCCACTTCTGTACTCTTTGTTTGAACACTTACCTGAGCTGCTAATCGAAACAAGTAGTCTCTATTGGTTTCATCATCATCATCTCTCTTACCCTTTTCATTCCTCGTTTTACAAATTATGGAGAAAGCCAGTAACAACATACTAGCCCATGAAATCACAATCTTGAAAACTGAAATGTACCCTCTGAAACCATTCTGTCAGGCACGTAGTGTCAGTTGTCTCACGATTTTGCATATTGGAGAATCTGTCTGACTATTATGTGTCAGTTATTGAGATTACAACTGGAGAAATATCTGGAAATCTTCTTTGGACACTAGGTGTCAGCTATTTTTCACATGATCCTGGAGGTTTCCAATGCTAGGCATCTGTTCTATAAAATTTTAATGTTTCAGATCAGGACGAAGCTTACTAGGTGTAATTTTCTCAGTTTATGGGCAAGTTTCATGGGTTAGTGCTGAATACCTAATTATAATAACTGTAACCAAGATATTAAACTTTATAAGGTTTCTTTTGGTCACAGTTTGAGGTTTACATTCATATGCCAAAAAACATTTCTGTCAAAATTTTAATGCCTCTGATTATGCCCTTCGTTTGATCACCATTGTATATATATTATAAAGCTTTATGAAAAATTAAAGATTGTGTATAACCTGGTTATCACTGCAGCAATTACTGCCCATTTCTAGCCTCATTACAGTCTGCAGTTCTTTCAACTTTGCATGTTAGTTTCTGTAGCTCAGAAGGTGTCTCAGCTAAGCCTGTGTCCTAGGCTAGCTGATGGACACATCAAAATTACCCAGATCAGCCTTATTTATTCTTGCCTAAGTCTAACTTAGGAATTCAGAAATATTTCTGTTTTGAGTGCTGTGTGGGGTCCAGCCAAAGAGGGGCGCCTCAATCTGAGCCATTGGAAGTTGAACTGGGCACGCATCTCAAGGCAGAAAGGTGGCTGAAGGAAAGATAAATGGAGGGGCTGAGGGTGAGAGGGACACACATTCTCATTTGTGAGAAAGAGGAAGAGGGCACTTGGGCAAGAGAAGGAGAGGGCAAGCAGCTGAGGAAAAGGGTGAGTTCTGGGCCAAACTTGGGCAGCCAGTGGAGGCTGAACCAGGGCCATACTGGGCAGCAGAGAGAGGCCGGACTCAGGCTGCATACAACAGCCTTCAGGAGGCCAATTCTAGGGCGCTTTGAGCAGGGACGAAGAGACTGAATTTACTCAGCCAGCCAGAGGCCGTACGCTAGCCAGAAAACAGAGAGGCCATACAGGCCGAGTTTGTGCAGGCTGTACGCAGGCCGTACAGGGCCTGAGTGAGCTGGGCCGTACAACAGTTTTGCTGGGCTGATTTTGCTAAGGAAGGAGACGAAACTTGATGAGGAAATTTCTGTAAGAAATTTATGATTTTCTGCTGCTGTAAAAATTCTCTTGAAAGCCCAATATAAGCCCCTCTTTGCTGGTTTTCCCCACACTGGGGTTTCCAGGGTATTTCTGGTGTTGTCTATTTTATGTGCTTCTGCTTCTATTTTGGTTAAATAACTCAGCTGTAATATTTATGCATAATTTTCTGAGTTTATATCAGCATTGATTAAAGTCTGGTTAGCTAAAATTATTGGCATAATATTCTGGTTGCTGAGTTATAGGAATTAACATTGCAGGCTTTCAAATTATCTGCTATGTGATACCTGGAACTCAGCATATTCTCAAGGTGCTGTGTATGGCGATTCTTCTACATGGACTCATTTTTTTGTGCCCTAGAGGGATCTGTGTAGGTTGTGAGTGTTTCTTATCTTCTATGCAGGGTCGTGGGTTGTGTTTGACAAAATCTTTTGCCTGGTGTCTCTGTTCTCATTTTCTGTAGCAAGCAGAAATGTATAAACAATATCTCACAAATCCTATGCCCTGATTTGGTAGAAATTTTCAGGCATCTCAGTGTTGTCTGCCCTCATTTGATCGTTACTGGTGTCTCTTTTGTTCAGTGCTTCAAAAATCTGTGGGAACTGTTGTGGCTAGGGCTGTCTACTAGATTTTTCTTGTGCCTTCGAATCAGCCACTGTACAATCTCAGTGTTCTGCTCCTTCATTGTCAATTATGCCTTCTTTATGCTACCATCAAATGTCACCAGAGTCCAAATCTGTGTTTTTCTCTGGGTCTGCAAATTCTGGCAGGGTGTCTTTGATGATTGTCAATCTGCACGTTCCCCTGGAAAACATTGCTTCACTGAGTATGGTATATAATCTGTTTCTGTTCGGAAGGATCTGCTCGTGTATATCAGTGTCTTGCCTTGTTATATGCACAGGTGTCTTACCTCGCGATCTGTTCAAGAGTATGTGATATGGATGCAATCAACTTTTCTTATCTGTATTCACAGTAATGATATTTTGATGCCTTCTATGCCTTTTCCCAAATTTTTGCCTTTTCAACTCTTATTTGAAAACTTCAACTTTATTAATGCCTTAATTAAAAAATCATTTCTAGTGTGGGAATCACATGCCTTAGATCCTCTCTCCTGGAACTGAGATGCCTTCTCTTTCTTTGGTGGGGCCATGCACATTTTCTCAAAACTTTGACTTAAGTCATTACTAGCTCATAGGTTCTGGTATCTCTCTGATACCATGCAGAAGTTTAAGGTGCACATAATCATGAAGAATATGGTGGAAAGAAAAGAAAGAATAGACTTTTATTAAAAATGTTGAAGTCAATACATCTCTCTCATGCCTTTACAGCACGTCTAATGGAAATTTATAACACCCCAAGTGGTTATGGCGGTTCAACCATCTAACCCTAACCTCAACATTCAACTGTTACATCAAATTGGTCACATCACTAATTTATAAAGTGATCACATTTTTCCTAACTTAAATATTATTAGAATGTTAATGCTCTGAAGTGTAAATATTTTACGCAGTAGCTAAATGCTCTGAGAAACATCTTAAAACTACATTGATTTTATCTCACCATGATTAAACAAAACGTATGCCGCAGGCCAGGATAAGGCATTTGAAATGTTCTCTCGCTATTGTCTACCCTTTATATTTGGGTCTTGGTATTTATTGAAACTGATGCTAGATGTCTAGGATTGCTCAATGTAGCTCATGTGCCAATCTAATGCACAAACATTAGGATGTGCACCCAACATGTTGGATACAGTTAGTGCTTCACATAACATTGAATGGGCTAGATACATAGTATGCATTCTATGTGCTTAGGGTTGCTTACCTTTATTATTTGAGTGCAACTTGTTTTAGTTGTTGAAGTCCGAGTCTCAAGTCACCAGATTACCTGGAAACACTCACTTGTTTATTCAGTCTAATCATAGAAGCTCAAACTATAATTTATGACATTAGCTTTTGCTAAGCCATTATCCATATGCTTTCAGGAAGGAGCTCCATTGGGCTTTTAGAGTCTGCATTATATATTTAAATATTTTGCAATATCTCCAGAATTATGATTACAAGTGGAAGCTTTTTTTAATAATCCCGATGTTTTGTCTCTGCAGCATAAATACCGTATATTATATGGCACCTTTTGCTACTATGATATTGGCTGTTCCGGCTTTACTCTTTGAGGGGACTGGTATTATACACTGGTTAGAAACGCAAGATAGTCTTTACGGCCCATTGTTTATAATAATTGGCTCTGGCATATTTGCCTTCTGCCTGAACTTCTCAATCTTTTATGTTATTCACTCGACAACTGCAGTTACTTTCAATGTTGCAGGGAACATGAAGGTAAGTTCTATTGATTTGACTCCTTTTATACCTGTTTTCCTTTCATATACATTATTTCAATGTTTATTTGTTTTGTTTTGGTGTCAAAGAATACAGTGGTTTGTGACAACATCTGTTTTCTTGTAATCTTCCATGATTTTGATCATGCAGGTGGCCGTGGCCATTATGGTATCATGGCTTATATTTCGCAATCCAATATCCCTCTTAAATGCAGTTGGATGTGCAATTACCCTTTTAGGTTGCACTTTCTATGGATATGTGAGACACAAGCTTTCTCAAGATGTAGGAAAGTCCATCAGTGAAAGCCCACGGATGTCTGGAAAAAGGCTTGAGATACTTCCACTTGTGACTGAGAAGATTGACAAGAATTAAGCATCTGAACCTAATTAATTAGGTTGGAGTTCTTTATGAAGCTTGCTATTCTTTTAGTCATCTAGGTGCTTCAGAACTGTACAAGTACAGCACTTTATCTTTTTTTCCATGGATAGGGGTGTCAAAGAGAAGATGGAATCAAACAAAATGTTGCAAGTGCAGCTCCTTAGGAAAGGTCTCTACTGACAGTGAGCATCAATTAATTTATTGTTTGTCCAGAAACAACTGGAAAATATATTTCTCATTGTTAGCTGCTGCCAATATGGCATTGTTGCTCATTCATTAGCCGTATTAGTTGATTCTGACATAGAATGCAGAGATTTTAATACAATGATTGAGTTAGCTAATGTTCTCAGCTCATTCCTGTGCTCATAGAGTGCTTTGGAATACTTCACGACTGTAGTCTTCAAAGTCTACTCTGTGTACAGGATTCAGGTGAGGATTTTGATTTTTTTTGTCGTCTACTAGGAAATAGTTTACTAAACATAGGTATAGATTCAAAGTATTTTATTAGTGTTCAACATCTTAAAGAGAAACTATGATTATATGATTTTGTTTGTATAGCAAGACGCAATTTTCCAATGATGATTATATTAGCTTTATCTTGTTGTAACATAAATACATAAATTTATAGCCCACAAGAGAGGATGAAAAACTGTTATGTTGGAAGGATTTTTTTTCTGCTTCAAGCATGCTCATGTTTTGTCTTTGGAAGAAGCTGTACAATTACCATGTAAGATGGTATACTTCAAATTGTTGGTTTGTCATTTTATGTGAATATGCCAAAGGAATGCTAAATCAGAAGTTAGTATAGAGCTTTCAAAAAAATTAAATATTTATTTAGAGGACTTAATTGGTTTTGAGGGGTCAATACATTTTTAACAACCAACCTTAAGGGCATTATGATAATTCAGGTGTTACTATGTTGGTATAGTGCATATGCAAAAAAATCAATTGTTCATCGCCATTCAATTTTAGCTCTTTAGCTTCATTAGGCATGCTACAAGTTAATCATTCATAGTTAGTTTTACCACTGAATTGGAGAATTATATCGGTACCCCATATTTGGCCTTATGATCTTTTGTCTTGTATAATGTTTTCTGACTTTACAGTGTTATATTGTCTAATGTGTTTTGTCTTATTGGCACTGTAATTAGAGTCTAAGCATAGTGGAGATGATCTCCCAAACATGATATTGGATGACACTTGCACTAGTTGTCATGAATTTTGTAGGTTATACGGAGCTTCCTATATAACCTACAAAACTTCATGAGGTAACATGGTATCGAGCACCATACGAGCACCATACCTTTTTTTTTTTTGTGTTTAGACTAGCGATTTCACATACTTGTTTTTATCAACATGCCATTCTATGTGATTTTCAAAATATACTCATGCTTTCTCGAATGTTCAATTGCTGGGATCATGTTTGCATACACTATCTGAATGCCTCTTGGATTCACAACTCAGGAAAATCATAATTAACAGTTTGGTGTTGTTATCATATTTCACAACTCGGGAAAATCATAGTCAATAGTTTTGTGTTGTTATCATATTGGGTAGTGACATGGAATTATCCACTTTTGGTGTGTAACAATATCTAGAATGAAAGAAAAGTGTATTGAGATTTATTTTCACAATTTATTGAAGACTGTGGACACAAGTGAGTCAAGGAATGATGGTGGATGACAATCAACTGCAATTCATGATTAGAGTCCTTGAGGGTCATTCTTATTGCTGGTATTATGCAATATGCGAGACACCATTAACGAGGCTGGAGAGACTCACTACTCTAGAGAAGAGGTCAACGTTGCACTTTTTTCTGATGAGGCTTTCATTGATGAGACTACAAGGTTTTTGGTTACTACATCAAGATTGATTGATGTGCCATTGACATAACCTTACTGACTAGAGTGCATGGCCTTGGACATTTGTAAACCTTGGCTGAGGTTCCTCCTATGTGACTTTGGAGTGATTTAAAGACACTTATTTTTATTTTTAAATTTATAGAACTCATACATATATGTATATGTTATCCCTTTCCCTTAGTATTTTGGGTACAATTTTTTAGGTGGATGACTCTAAAAAAAAGTTGGGGTTAACAAGTGGTTATGTTGTTCATCTATCAACAAAGATAGCATCTCAAACATAATAGTGACAAGTATCGTAGCCTCTAGTGCCGATTGAGCGGAGTTACAAGTCAAGCTTAGACTTCTATATTGCATGCATGCTTACTCTAAATACTTACCAAAAGTGTGAGAATATCTAAAAGAAAAGTTCTAATTGAATTTTTTTGGAATGTTGACTTGAGTAATTAACAGAGATTATTTGTAAATTCAGTTTTTTTCATAAGCTAGGTTTTATATTAGTATTATACAAATTTTTTTTATAGTCACAATGCCTTGTGGTCTGCCATTAAGAAAACTAGACCACACGGCGTTGAAAAACATATCATCAGAATGCCTTTCAAGTTCAATAGCTTCCCTTGTAACTATCCCAATGTTATAGATCTGCATGTACAATGTAGTAAAAAAGATCCGGGTTATCTGAAAATTAAAAAAACTTAAAAACATCTTGTATGAAAGACCAGCCAGAGAGCAGAGTGAAGTTAATCAGACAAGTTTGGAGGAGTGCAAGTTTGAGTCGCCTCTTGTTGCCGATTGTCTTCTTGTTCCACCTCCTCAATATCTATTGGGTTTGGAGCTATTCCTTTTGAGCCCAGCTGCCCTGCATTCTCTGTCTTCTCCGCTCCATCTTTTCATTGTGTAGGAGATGCTTTGAACCTCACCTCAAAAACATACTTATCAAGCACCTCGAATTTCTTGTTCAAAATTTCAAATTTCTTTTCCAAGCTTTCAATTTTTTGCAGAATCTGTTGTTGTTGTATTCCCCTATCTTCAATGACCTGAGCAATGAGAGATTTGGAAACCTAGAAGAGCTTTGTTGTTTTGAAGAGCTCGGTGTCCCTGGTTATGGAAAACACTGGGTCTTCCACCCAGCCTCTAAACTCATCTTCTATTTGTTCTCGAATCATCTTATTTTTCTTTCGGTTGATTGCAGCCTCAAGATTATCTTCTTCTTCTTCTTCTTTAATTTATGGATTGAACCTAGAATAGTAAATTTTTTCGACCTTGTGGACTTCATTTTGGGCCTTGGTCTGATAGTTCTACTGTCTGTGGGGGCTAGAAGCACTAGGACTGAATTTCCTCTTGCCTTGGGTATTGATGTTCGTTGATTCAAGGGGGTTCTCAGTGCTCCTTTTTGCCATCATTCCCTTCAAAGGGGAAGGGTGGCGGTTGAAAACTTTGGGATAAATGAGTGCATAGAGAGTCTAGTTAGAAGGGACAATGATGTTAGAATACGATGGATGTGCTTGTTTAACCATAGACAATATCACTATTGTCACCCAACCATAGGCCGAAGCCACCCCCGAGCACCTTAACCTTGATAGAGAATAATTCCAGAAGCAAGCCCTAAGCTAGATAGCCAAACAAGATAGCACACCTCTCTCCAAGGATAGCGCACCAAATAAGAGTAACAAGAGCTGATAAGAGAGTCCAAACCATAACCAAGAGAGAGTCCAAGCCAAGATCGAAATCTGCTTGCTGCAACAGCTGCAACGACAACTCTCCTCCAAACTTGTGCACAAACTGACCAACTGCAGTGTGCACAAGTGCTGCTTCTGCAGTTCTGAGAATGCTTGCCAGAATGAAGATTGACCTCCTATATATATACTAATTCTGGCAGACTGCCTGGGCTGACTTCTCATTCTGGGGACTAATGCTTTAGTTTATAATATTTTCTTTAGCCGACTTCTTTTCTTGGAGGCTAATAACCTAATACAAGTCATTCTCTTGAGCCGACTTGTCTTCTAGGGTCATTAACCAATTAATTAAGGTTTCTTCTTGCTTCTCGAAATATTCTATTCTCGTCAGGTTTACACATGGAGGTAAATACCTCCCACAACTACCATAATATCAACACTTCCTCCTAGCTAGGGAGGTATTGAAGGTAATGGTCTTGAGCACAAACATACCATTCACCCGGTAGCATCAACATAGTCATATAGACTAACTCATGCTTAGATCATGAGCACCATCATCACTATCAGTGCCATCAACTGCATCATCTCTCGAAACCATACTCCAACTGAGTAAACAAACATGATGCTGGATAAGTCATTCACTCCACAGAGTGATACAAGAACCCTTCTTCTAATCCGGACATATGTCCTAGAAGAATAAATGTCCTAGACCATTTTTCGTCTGGGGAAATCTTTGTCCATTTATCATACATCTAGCTGATAAACATTTTCAATACTACGGACAGTCTTCAAGGCAATCGGAACAATGTCATTCAATAGAACACAACTGTGTCTATCCATAGTAGTACACAACTACAATCCAGTGGTACACTGCTACACCAAGTAGCACACAGATACTTGATCAGTGACATATAGTCACAATCAGTGGAACACATCCACCACAGTAGTATACATCTACTGTCCGGAGACATACAGTCTCCATAACAATCATATCATCTGATGTCAACTTGCACAGAAAAACATTGTTATGATATAAACTGAATCATTTGGGCCATTCCACTCACATCTGTGAGATTTGGAAGAGCATCTACCCTCAGAAGGTAAAACATCAATGATGAGCTATCTGGACTATTCTTCTCAAGCAAGGAAGAATAACTGTCCTGATTTTTGAGCCTAGACCATTCACCTATCTGGGCCATTCCTCCGGCACTAAACAAAGTGCAACCTGGAGAGAATGAGTTTGCCCTAGGGAATGCCTGTCCCTGATTGCTGAACCTGGACCATTCACCTATCTGGGCCATTCCTCCGGCACTAAACAAAGTGCAACCTGGAGAGAATGAATCTGCCCTAGGGAATGACTGTCTGGACCATTTCCTAAGGAAATGATTGTCCTGCACCAACCTCCAAAACAGACCATTATTTGAAGCTGTTCACAACTGTGAGCTTCAAAAGAATGATTGTCTAGCGAGGCGGACCAATGTTCTTGACCACTACTGAGAGTGACCGTCAAGAAGAGGGACTGTCCTAGACCATTCCGCATGTTAACCACAAGGGGAATCACTGTCTATGGTACATCAACAATCCATCGAACCATTTTCATTATGAAAATGACCGTTCGATCTGGACCATTTTCCGAACTAGAAAATGCCTGTTCGTCAGAAATCTTAAACCACTTTCTGAACTGGAAAGGAACTGCTCATCCTGGATCATTTTTCGAACTTGAAAAATGACTGTCCATAAATCAATAACACATCAGTGCTCCCTCCCAACTTGGGAGTCATCTCTTACTTTTTCAGTAAGGAAGTCGTCTCCTACGAGCTCCAGCTTGAGTACGCAAACTCTTTCATTTTGGACAGAGGCTTTACCAAAATGTTTGCTTATCTGCTCATCTGTGGCGATATATATTGGAGAACCACTTTCTCTTTCCTGGACTTCATCATGGAGAATGTAATGCTTGATCTCATTGTACTTTGGTCTTTCTGGAACACTGGTTTTCTCTGAAGGCTTCATATAGCTTTGATCAATATAGTATATCATTATTGGATTCATCTTTTGTTTCCTGCTAAACTGAAACATATCCAAGTGGTACTTCTTCTGCCATCATGAGAGTTTGTCATGGATTAACAATCCATTATCCCGAGCTTCTGAGTAACCATTCTGATACAATATCTCTGTTATAGAAAGTTTTTCACCACGCTTTTGCTGTGCATTGGATGTTCTTTACCAAGTTGTCTTCATCTGCATACAAGGGTTTCCTTAAAGCCTTGAGGTTGTTCTTCATACGCTCTTTGTTCAATTATCTTGGAGAATAGTCTTTGCATTCATCTGATGTAAATTCCAACCCATGGATATTGTGTACGATAAAATGGCTCATGTAGAGGTATGTTTGGTTTACTGGAACAAACAATCATCATAATCTTCTCCTTCCATCTGGGAGAATCTCTAGTTCTGGATCTCGCAATGCTTTCATTCATAAGTCTTCCATACACACAACTTTCAGTTCCTCTGCTTGATTGCTTTTAGTGAGTTCATATCAGGCTGGTAGTCTTGTGATTCTCAATACAATCAATGATTGTTCTGACTTTTCCTTCTCTCTTGGAATCTTCATGTTCTTCCTCATGTTTTTTTTTAGCTCTTAGGTCCATGGAGTTTTCTATAGATTCCATTCCTTGAAGATTCCAACTTCTTTATAGGATCATGGATGTGGATGGACAACCAGGGATACTTTAAGGCTTCTTTTCGAAGAAGACTTCTTCTAAAGTCAAACTGAACACGTGCTACTCTTCATGGTTGGTACCATTGATGGAAACATGGATAGATACTTCATCATCTTCAGTGGATCATATTATTTAGGATTAGCTCCCTCCTAATCCTTGCTTCATGCATGAATGCATGCTCATCTTTTGAAATTATGTAATCATCTCCCTCCAACTAAGAGAGCCCACACTTCTGTCTACATCCTTATTGCCTTCTGCAAAGTGTCACAAGTCCTTTTCCAATTTCTTCTTGATCGTTGACTTCATTCTGTCTTTTACTTCTTCTAGGTTTCTTCAAGATTGATTTTGATTTCAGCTTATCTTGCAGCTGTTACTTTTGTAATAACTTCCACATGAATTGTTACCAGGGTTTGTTGATGTACTTCATCATTTCATGTGTATTGCCTGACTTGTAGTCATTGTGATAGCAATCCTTATCTTGTTGTTCTTTCATAGGTATAGTTTCTCTTTGAACATATTATCTTCTAGGAAATAGATATGCAGGATATGTACATAAAACATGGTATGTACGAGAACTATGAAGAGTATTGTTACCTTG
>ML818273.1:147253-166295 GCA_009831015.1 Picea engelmannii | reverse complement strand
TTTCACGATATCCAACACTTTATTCTTGGCAAGGATGAGATCAATCCTTGTCTTCCACGCTCTGAAGTTAGAAGCCCCGTCTAACTTGTTCTGACTTCATAGAGTAAGTCATGGTTGCCTTGACTTGGTCAACCCTAGATTTGACCAAAAACTCAAACTCGATGTCTTAGCTTGCTGAGAGTACTAGGAGATGCGCTAGGCTAGGGCACACTAGTCTATCTGGAAATTAGGTCAATCCCTTCACTTAAGGTGCCTCAATGAGAGGATTAGGGTTTCTGCAACTGCACTTGCTAGTAACCCTAGCGACAATGCTTTGGTGACTGTTCCTGCTATAAACCCTAGCGACAGTTCTTCAACGAGCTTAGTATCCTTATGGCTATGCTCCTTTCCAGTGGTTAGACTGAATGAAGGAGGTGTGGGCCCATAACTTATTATAATATGATGGATGTGCTCGTTTAACCATAGACAATATCACTATTGTCACTCAACCATAGGCCGAAGCCACCCTCGAGCACTTTAACCTTGACAGAGAATCATCCCGGAAGCAAACCTTAGGCTAGATAGCCAAACAAGATAACACACCTCTCTCCAAGGATAGCGCACCAAACAAGAGTAACAAGAGCTGATCAGAGAGTCCAAACCATAACCAAGAGAGAGTCCAAGCCAAGATCGAAATCTGCTAGCTGCAGCAGTTGCAACGACAACTCTCCTCCAAACTTGCGAACAAACTGGCCAACTGCAGTGCGCACAAGTGCTGCTTCTGCAGTTTTGAGAATGCTTGCCAGAATGAAGACTGCCCCCCTGTATTTATACCAATTCTGGCAGACTGCCTGGGCTGACTTCTCATTCTGGGTACTAATTCTTTAGTTTATAATATTTCCTTTAGCCGACTTCTTTTCTTGGAGGCTAATAACCTAATACAAGTCATTCTCTTGAGCTGACTTGTTTTCTAGGGTCATTAACCAATTAATTAGGGTTTCTTCTTGCGTCCCAGAATATTCTATTCTCATTAGGTTTACACGTGGAGGTAAATACCTCTCGCAACTACCATAATATCAACAAATGATCCTAGCATGAATAGGGGGAACTAAACTACCTAGTCCAAGTGCAATATCGAAAGAGTGGCTTGGCAGAAAGGAGAAATTTGTTACCTGAGCTCTTATAATAGGAATAGGAAAACCAGAGGAATGGAGGGTCCCAATCGAATGACTTACTTCCACTAATTGAAGACTGAGCACCATCTCAACCAAATATGCCTTTGACAAAATTAGGCTACCCTTGGGATAAAAAACCCCACATGTATACCCAATCATGCTAGAAAGGAGAGACAATCTACAAAAAATACCAAGAAGTATGCGAGTACCGACCAGGCAAGGAGGCAACATGTTGGTGTTGATGAATGCAGCTATGTGAGACATTCTCCAGCTTACAAACTTGTGAGGTGTGGATCATTGCAGCTATGTGAAGCCTTTCTCTCAGCTTACAAACCTGAGAGAAAGCCCCTAAGAAGGGTACATGGTTCCTGCCTGAGACAGAGCTAGGAACGTAGAGATGACCTCCTCCATTCAGAGAGTGAGAAGAACTCCAGATGATTATCCAGTGGGAAAGACAATATGATGAGTTGGACGTGCCTGTGGCTGAGCACAAGGTGAATGTGTGAAATCCCAAAGTGCTGGGTGCATCGTCATGTGCACAGAAATGAAGATGATGTGTTAGCCTCCTCTGAGCAAGCAAAGTTGTCGAGAAAACTCTAGATGATTCTCCTGTGTGAGGCAGTGGGAAAGAAGATTTGTAGAGTGGACGTGCTTGTGGATGAGCACAGGTGAACGTGTGTAGCCCTGGTTCTTTTGTGTAATGCAGTGAGCCAGAGCTATGACATCCCTATGGATGTGCCCCTAGTGGATGACCACTAGTGGGAGTATTAGATCCTTTGCTATATGTTGTTCAAGAGTCAGACCTGCCTGTAACCCTAATTGTTATGTAAAGGGTACAGGTCGGCCCCACCTTAATGTGATTAATAATAAATGTAAAAGATAATTAATATGGTTAACAACAACAACAACAACAACAACAACAATAAATTATATAGTGACTTAGAGAGGTCGGCCTTGTTGAGCCAATAGACGCCTTTGTTGATTGGACGAGTCTAATATAAGTAAGGGATGATTCCCCAATGTGGAATTATATCTTCTTTGTGAGTTTGGAAATTTCAACAAATACATCTACTTGGGAAAATGTGCACACCTCTCTTGGGCGCTAGAGTTCTAGGGTTTGAAGCACCCTCTTGTGTGCTAGGGTTTATGTTGGTGGAGGTCTTTCTCTTGAATAATATAGCAAAGGATTTGGCTGGGTTTTCTTCCCTTGTTGAGAAGGGTTTCCCAAGATACTTCTTTTGTTCTTGTGCACGGTGTTTCTTCTTGTGATCTTGGTTGCTGCAACATTATTGTTTATGGTTAAGTGAAATACTAAAATGGAATGAACTTCATGCTTAACCTAGCTTATGAAAAATCAACAGTTGGAAATATCACTATGGTGTTCCCTATTGAGTAGATAGGTGCTTGATGAAGCCTCTTTCTCCTTTCACAAGATGCTCATATCCTTCATTGTATTTGCCCCGTGCATTGATTTCTCGTTCAGTTTCATTATGGTTCTCCTGCCCTCCATGATCTCCTTTGCATCACACTGCTTGCGATTTGGACACCCCATTAACTTTATCATCTCCCACCTCCTGTACTTCCTACCTTTCCTTATGCCTCTTGTATGCACATGGAGTAATGGCTTGTTCTCTTGACTCGTCACAGAGGCATGCAATTGATAGTTGGAGGGCACTGTGGCGCTCCTATCGTACACCTTATCTAGAGGCTTGTAAAATCAATTATTAATGGAGAGCTCTAATATTAATGAGAAATGTTTGTGGTTTAATGATACATTTAATGTTCATAGGATATTTAATATTAAATAATATTCTCCAACGAACATAAATTGCTAATATCTATGGTCCAAACTACGCAAAATAACATAATAACAATTGGTTTCCACAATGCCATTCCAACAATATGTGAAATGGTGAATGGAAATATTATTAAGATGCCATTTCAAGGGAGAAAACCACCCAATTAGAATATAACTAGATACAACACAAGATTATCCACAAGTTTGCCTATCGTACATATACGAGAAGTATCAGGGTTGGATATTTCCATACTACCCTCTAGGCCAACACACCTATAACGAAAGAGAGGGTCCCCCAATCCTAAATTGAGAACCTCGAGTCAAAGGAGAGAAGAGGAGGGAAGATGTATTGCTAGGAGATTAATGAGATAAATATATAAATAATAGTTAGGTACAATTTCATTGTACCTGTTTTAAAAAAGGTTTTCATTAAAGCTTTGTTGTTGAGGGTGTTGTTGCATGAAGTGCTAATCTTTCCATGTGGGTTCTTTTACATGCATATTCCCCCTGATGAACTACTTTGTGATGGGTATGTTCTTGAGATGATAAGTGCAACAATTTTGAACTCTTGAAAGTTCGAGATTCAACTTGCCAATTATAGAAGTTAAGTTTGTATTGGATGTTCTGGTGCGCTTGTTGCTACATTTGGTTTTGAGCCAATAGAAGGTTGTTCTTAAGTACTTAAAATGTCATCCAAGTCTGTTATATATGAGAAGCAATTGCTTAGACCTGGGAATAGCCTTAGTAAGATGTGATGTTGTGAGGGATCATACTTGTTATAATCTCAATAGAGTGCTCCTAATATTGTGCTAGGGGTAGTGCCTTGGGAGTGTCCTAGAAAAATTGGTTATGTTTATCCAAGATATGTTGTACCTCTTAGGAACTCTTACCATGCCTTGTTGAGCTTCTATATAATAAGTCTTGACATCAACTCCTTTAAGACTTTTCTTTAGAAAGATCTCTATTCTATGTGAGTTGATCATTTGAGTGGTTGGAGACTTGAGGTGTGTAACTTGATATTCCCTCCCCTCTATGGAGAAACTCATAAACATTTTCTCATAGATTTTGTGAACATACCTAGATTTTTTAGGCAACACACACCCATAACATCTACCACTACAATAGGAATGATGCACACAGGGTTCATAATGTTAAGAAATAGAGAAAGCACAACACAAGACAATAATAGGTGGAAATGACTTTAAGCCATATTCAACACATGTATTCATCCAATGATATCAATTTATAGTATATGTATTTGACCATGTCTAGATTTATATATTAATGACAACTCACCTGTGGATAATGACAACATCTCATTGGTAGTAGATAAGGATGACAACTCATAAGAAGGCGATTTTGGACTTTGTGACTGTTTAGGGACTCATAGTCCAACATTCCCCCTCTCAATCACAAGTCTAAATAATTATATCAGTAAGACATCATGAACTAGTGTAGAAATTGGTATCATTTTAATCTCCAATCTGAAACTTTTGTGCTTCGATGAAGATATGCTTGAAAAACCACCAATATGGATGTTGAATGTATCTTTTGAAATGAACTTTGAAAGAGAGTATAACTTTTAAAAGTGAACCACTACCATGTTTGAACATTCCCCTACTAATTTGTGAACAAATATTATCACCATTCTGCTATCAATGAACAAATAGGATCATCAAAAAGCTCTTTGAATTTATACACAATTAGGTGTTGAACAACATCCCGATGGATAGCTGAAGAGGAATGAGATGATTCTAGATTCCATGCTAGAAATTCCCAAATACCTTGATTTGATGAGATTGATTTAAGTTGTTTGAATTTGAGATAGCCTGTTGAGGAAACCTATTGCCATGTTGGAAGTCCCAAACTCTGATTGAATTTTGACTAATAGGACTTCGAAACTTGAATCCCGACGACTATCATCATTGATATTCCCCCTTGTCACGTGAAAAGTGAGAATTATGTGAAAGTGATCCACGTTTGAGTGTTAGATTTTTCTTCAATAACTCTTAATCATTGTATTTGATATCATGTATTTGGTGGTTTTGGCCGACCACTAACCATTTTCATAATATACTCTCTCCTTGAAGGTGAAAGAGAGTTCAATTTTTGTCTTCATTAGTGTACTCCCCTCTTTGAGTGCAAGAGAGTACCTTTCTCTTTAACTCATGTTTCAATTCAAAAAACATGTAGAATTGGGCCCCATTCATGTGAAATCATTGTTTGAAATCCTTCTACTTTTTTGATTTCTCCATATTCATAATATACCCCCCCCCTCGAAGGTGAAGGAGAGTTCAATTTTTTTCTTCATTAGTGTACTCCCCTCTTTGAGTGTAAGATAGTACCTTTCTCTTTGACTCATGTTTCAATTCAAAAGACATGTAGAATTGGGTCCCATTCATGCCCAAAATATTCACGTGGAATCATTGTTTGAAAGCTTTCTACTTTTGTGATTTCTCCATGAACATGTGTCTTTACATGTGTGTGAACTAGATGGTAAGACTTATGCAAAGATATTGACTTATTGATTTCATTGCCAAGAACTTATCCAACCATAATGCTTATTTGTTTTTTATCCTCCTTTTGACATTTATTTGAATGATGATTTTTCTACCCACAATGAAGACAAGGACAAAGACCAAAACATTGATTCTCCATGTGACCAACTCAATGACAATGTTGGCACTTGTCATTTTGATGTTGAGCTAAAATAGGTGAAGTGGAATCTCTTTGAAAGAATCTTGCACTATAGAAGTGGATTGGTCTAGAATAGTTGGGAATATGAAAGGTAACTTTTTTATCATATCCAAGTCCTATTATGTGTTTGTTGTCGCAGATTTCTTCCCAAGGTCTAATGATAGGCTTGGGAAGATCATTCTGTACTTGATGTTCTTCCATGTATTCATGACGATTTTCTTTCGTAACTTAAAAAAAAAACTCAAGTTTACTTTCACTAATACTGCTTCTGGTATCACTCCTTGCTTCTTTTGAATCATCTTCAAAACTTAAGAGTAAAAGTACTATCATGTTTGGGATCACACCCAATCTGTAACACGTTTTTACCATGTCTTGCACGGGCCACTAAGATATTACAACTAGTTGATGATTCACTGATTTTGCCTTTATCGTAAACTGTTATTTTCACCTATCGATCCTCCTTTATCTAAATCTAAAAGTAATTCTTTATTTCAAGGTTCTCTATAATCAAATTATATATTTTTAAAGTAATAAATAATTGAATGGTAGTAATAATAATAATAGATCCTATTGTATTTAGAGCTAGGGTGGGGTGTACACGAAGTTCCAAGAGTTATGAAGAAACCTTATTGAGTTTCTCAATAGTTCATGCACTGCTCATGGGTCGGTCCAAAGAACAAGAATATTGAATTTATATGGGATCTAACCCTTAGCTATTCCTCGATAGTAACCCTTAGCTATTCCTCAATAGTCTTCATCAATTCATTGTTTATAAACGATTCATTCTCATGACTAGCTAAGGAATCATCGATAATATCATTAAATGTATTTGTATCAACTATTACGTCATTTGTGTCATAAGTAACACCAACCATTTGCATTAGGTCATTTGTGTCACAAATCACATCAACCATGTTCTCAATTTGCTTCTCCTTTTCAATCAATTTTAGTTGAAATGCGCCAATAAATTTATCCTCCAGATCAATTTGCCTGTGAATATTAATAATCCAATTATCCAAAATTCATGTAAGGAGTTCTGTAGTTCTTTAGTTTCTTGATTAATGTTTTGCAAACACTTTCCTTCTTGATCCATTTTCGATTTTGCACTTGTCAAGCTTGCTTGTACTTGCTCACTTGCACATGTTTCTTTTATATCACGTGTCCTTGCTAGTTGTCAACCTTAGAGTGCTAGGTACTACCTATCTTGCACACCAAATTATTATTTTACAATGATTTGATTTTGACAAAAAAATGACCTCCTTATTCAAACTTTAGGTAGGTCTCTATGACAATTTTCACACTTAACTTTGCAAGGGCTTAAAACTCCACCCTTTTTACAATTCAATGTCTTATTCAATGACCTATCCTTCGGTTTTTTTAATTCAATGATTCAACCAACTCTTGATTCAAACATAATTGACCATAACTTATAGCCTTTTGATACAAGCAAATATAATCTCTCGTGTTACATGAGATTACACAATTTTGTGTAAGATATGTCTTGCTTTGTTGAATGATTAAATTTTATGTCTTTTTAAAATTTAATGACTAGGTGAACTTGTAAATCCGTGTCAACTAAAAACGAAGTAGAGTATCACACATCCAAAATCATGCACAACCACACAAGTACAAAGTGTACCTTAGACCCTCTTATTTTAATTTTGGGATAGGTCTACGACACACGAGTCAAATAATAATTTGATTTTATTATGATACCCTTCTTGTGATCCCAATGGTGTGCCCAAATACAAAGAGAGGACTACAATGATATTCAAGTCCCAAGCTTTGTTTCAATCTTGGCCCCAACTTCACTTTTGTGAATTATTGTATCCAAGCATTTTTTGATACCATGTTAAGAAATAGAGTAAGAACAACACAAGACAATAATTGGTAGAAAATACTTTAATCCATATTCAACACATGTATTCATTCAATGATATCAATATATATTACGTGCATTTGACCATTGTAGATCTAGATATCAATGACAACTCATTAATGGATAATGACAACACCTCATCAATAGATAAAAATGACAACTCATAAGAAGGTGATCTTAGACTTTGCGATTTTCTAGGGACTCATAGTATAATACATAAGTTGTAATCTCACATGCTAAGTTTATGGGTTCATAAGTTGCAATCTCACATGTGAAGTTTGATGTGTAATTTTCCTCAATTTACAACTCATATGTTTGTAAATGGGTAGGTAAAATAGATGCATTCTTGTGCCAATTGTTTATTAATGAAGACATGAGTGCCACCTAAGTCTACAAGGACTATGTCCTTTTTATTCTTGCTTCATCCTTCAATTTGAAGGGTTCAAGGGAAAGTTATACTTGCCAAGGCATGCATCGATATGATGCCAACTTCTTTAGGCTTTGATGGGGCCTCAGATTCTTCTTCAGGGTTTGGTGAGGCTTTTTGTTGACTTGCCCATTGTTTTCCAAGGTGAACAATCTAATTTTTAGGACTCTTATACCCCTTGGATAATGTGTTGTTACACCCAAAGCACAATCCCTTGGCTCACCTTTCTTCCATCTCCTTTGACATGATTTTGGTGTGCTTGATGTCTTTGGCTATTTGGAACATGCCAATTTTGACATGTTGCCATGGATCTTATGAGAGACTCGCATGTGGATATTCTTAACTTCAACATGGTGGGATAAATTGATGGCTTCAATTTTATTAGTTGGAAATTTTATCTTAAGCTCGTTGGATCACATCTTTTAGTTCCACCATTTTATAGCTCCCAAATCTTATCGCTTAGGCCCTATACTCTAGTGGCTATATGTTGCAAGGTATATTCCATCTCCCATGAATTATAGTATTGAGCTACTAAGTTATCCATAAAGTTAGCACAAGTGTATATTGATCCTGAAGGCTTCCTCTTTGTTATAAATTGTAAAAATTGGAATTGTTTTTCCAGTTTAAGAGACATTAAGGCCGTTTTCTAATCTAATGGAATATGATTCAATAAGAAAACCTGCTCTAGTTGACTCACCAAGGTTAGAACATCATTGTAATTGAACTTTTTGATATCCAATTTTAGGAGGCGATTCCCTTTTGTAGCCAAAAAGTAATGTGATGACCCATCAAAGGAAGATCTTGGTGAATTGGTAGGTGGATTTTTGTTGGACCTATTGGAGGTCATAAATGACATTTGACAGTGAATCCATGATTATATTCCTAATGCCCATATCCCATGATATATGATCCTTGGAAACATCCATTTGTTGGATTTATTGAAAGAGCCTTCCCTCTAGTGAATCCACTCATTGCTTGAGGTTGTTCACATTTTCATAGTATGCAATGACACTTGCTATTGCCACAACCTTCATTCTTTCAAGGGCTCATCCTTATCTTGGCCCTTTGTGTCTTTTTGCGATGATTCCATTTGGAAAGTGTGACTTGACATGGTTTCCAAAATAGGCACACTAAGGACTAGGGCAATTCTAAGTTGGAAAAAATAAAGAGAAAATAGAGTTTTACGGGGTTAACTTACAATGGATGTATCAATATTTCAAATTATATCTAGACATGAAACTTAAAATGACCATATCTCCACAACCCCAACTTCAAATGAATTGAAAATTTACATAAATATTTCTCATCCTCTTAAATTTCCTTTTGAATCACTTGATTTGGACATACCTAAAGCTAACATGTTTTAGAACTTTTTTAGTACATTGGTCTATAGGTTGACCTTGTATTTGAATTTTCTCCATGATTTATGCTATGATTTCCATGAAATGTCAACCAATAAAAGTTTGAAACATCTTTTCCCCAATGCAACTAGTCTCACACAATTTGGATCTCTCAAATAGAAGCTATCCCGATTTACCAAACCTTTCTATTGTTATCCATTCTTAGAGAGAAATATTTTACAAATTGTGACTCCTTGATTTTCATACCAAATAATCTAAAATTTGAATGTGTAATAGATTGATATATCTTATTTCATATGAACCAATTCACATTTAATTGGATATGTAAATGAAAAAGTTATACTCCATTTATGAAAATTTACCATTTCATGGTAGTTCTGTAGGTTTGGACATGAATCTTGACTTGTGTGAACTATGCTTCATAGATTTCTACATCAATTCTACTAGAATTTTTAACTAGAGATACTTTTAGATCTCTTCAAAAAAATCAAGTGGCACCCAATTTCAATATCTCCATAAAAAATGATTGCTTTGGGACTAAAGTGTGCTCCTCAAAGGTGATAGTTTGAGAATTACCCACTTTGACACACTTATTATGATCTAGATTACGCAAGAGAATATGATAAATATTTAATACCATAATTTCATTTAATAGTATGTGAAACAATGAATGGTAATATTAATAAGATGTCAATTCAAGGTCCAAACCTCTTAATTACAACAGAACTAGATACAACTTAGGATGCTTATCCATGCATATCTTTACCTTATAAATAGGAATAAAATTGGTGTTAGGTATTCCCATACTACCCCTCTAGGTCGACACACCTAGACGTAAAGAGAGATCCCCTTGATCCCAAAGAGGTAACTCTAACTAGAAGAATGACATAAGAGGAGGGGAGTTGGACTACTGAGAGAGTAATGAATATACTAATATGAATAAATGTTTTCTACATAATAGATTTGAACAAATGAATTAATGTAAAATAATTCCAAAATATTTGAACAAATGAGTCGATCCAAAAAACATTCAATATATATATAGGAAAAAGATCATACTCAAATGTAATGACCATCCACTCAAACACACATTCACATACAAATCAAGTAGAGTCAAAGAGAGTGTTATAAATGGAAAATAAGTACGTTATCAACAACAAATCTAATTGATTGATCAATCTCCTCACTAATATGAGGTCTAAGCTTCTCATCGTCATATATATAATCGATCTGACATACTTGATAACATAGCCAATGAATTCAAGGTCGTGGGTGCGACGTAGTGGTAAGGTTGGTCATGTAACGACGGTCAGTTCTTGGGCTCGAACCCGAACATGGCCGTTGCTCGTTGTTTGATTAACCATTTTGAGCCAAGCTCACCACCTTTTTTTTGACTCCTTGGTCGCCCCTAGGCCCTCCTGGCCGCCCTTCGGCTTCCTCTCACCAGCTCCCCTTCTTTTCCAGCGGATCCTCGCCCTCCTTCTGCCCCTTGGACTTGGAATGGAAGTCCTGGATCTGGATCCTCCTGATTTTTTAGAAGAAGTGGTGGATTTCAAAGCCCTTGTTGGCTCGCTACCTCCCCCCCCGACACAACCAAGCACCTATCATTTTGTAAAGAAACTGGACCAAATTCCTGAGATCTCAATCCCCAACACAACAACGAGATGGAAAGCTCTTTCATTTGATTCGCGAGCCCTAACTGGACAATTTATGGGCCTTTGGACTTCCCCGCGTCAAATAGATCTTTGGATTGAGCGGAACTGGCATCCGCCGGTTCAAGGAAGGATGAATCACTTCTTTTGCGGTAAGGGTTTCTCCATTTTCTATTTTGAACTTAAAACAGATAGAGATTATGGACCTTACTTCTTTGGTCCTAGAGGACTCTATTTAAACAGCTGGACACCAGATTTTAATCCTAAGAATGACATCCCCTCAGCAGTCCTAGTTTGGGTACGACTCCCGCATCTACCCTTTTACTGTTGGGGAGACGAAGTTCTAAAGAGCATAGGAGATACTCTTGGGAAATACATTGACAGGGCGGAACCCAAATCCAACCTATACTCCTGCACACGAATTTGTGTAGAAGTAGACCTAGAAAAAGGGCTCTCAGAAGCAATAAAACTGAAGTTAGATGATTGGATCCATATCCAAAAACTTGACTATGAAAAACTACCATTCAAGTGTAACTCCTGTCATGAGTATGACCACTTTGCAAAAAAATGCCCAAGCAACAAACAACCCACAGAAATCGAAACCCCACCCTAGGAAGATGGTTGGCAACAAGTTCGCAAAAAAAACCCTAATGGCAAAAACAATGGACCTCGTGCAGGACTTTCAGATCCCCAACCACTAGCAGTGACAAAGCAAGGCCAAGCCACAAAAATTTTCCCCAAAAAGACCCCCGCACCGCACAACATTCCTCCTCCAAGCAACAATTCCTCTGAAATCCTTAGCGAGCCCTCTCCCAATCAGAACGCCTCTCCATTAACTCTCCCTGCCCAACCCCTTGACCCTACCCTCAACAACAACTCTCCTGACACAGATACAGAGGATCCCTTAATGGAAGATTCAGATCCACCAGTGTTACAAGAAGTCTCTAGCTCAAACTTGCAAGTGATTAACCTGCAAGAAAGAGAAGAAGGAGAACTTCCGCCAGAGAAACCCAAGAAAATAGGATGCCGATCTAACAAAGAGGCCAGAGAAGAAGCAACAACCAAAGAAAAAGTGCAAGGCAGACAACAATCTATAGAACATAACATTCACATGTCAACACGAAAATCAGGAGCCAAAGGAAAGGAACACTCGGGCCCAGGTGGTCGAGTTCCCCCAACCCCCCCCAATGATAATTCTCTCTTGGAATTGTAGGGGTTTCGGTAGTAAACTAAAAGCCGAGGCTCTAAAAGATCTGAAAGGAATGGTCAATCCTTCGATCATTCTCCTCCAAGAAACAAAAATGGAAGCAATAATGGAAGCAACAAGCAAAATTTACAAAACCACTGGTGGAATAGCAGTCAGCTCTCAGGGAGCTTCCGGAGGTATAACAACGATTTGGAACAAGCAAATTTGGACCTTTGAGGTAACTTCTGAAACCCAAAATTGGATTCTTACAACCTTAAAAAATAAAGATGACACCAACATTATTATGATGATTAATAGTTATATGCCAAACTCCTATAAAGATAAGCTAGCAGCCTGGACCTCCCTTTCAAATCTTCGCAATACAGTGGATCTTACCACTTGCATAATTGGAGGTGATCTAAATACTCACCTTAGTCAGGAGGAGAAAAAAGGAGGAAGTAAAGTCAAAGATCCATTCTTTGAAAACCTGGTTGATCTTATTTCAGATTGGGATATGCAAGATATTAAACCAATCAAAGGACATTACACCTCGAATAATAGAAGAGAAGGTCTCCAACACATTGCTGCTCGCCTAGACCGATTCCTTATCAACAATAATTTTCTCCTCTCCCCCCTAGACATCTCCTCCCAAATCCTTCCCTCAACCATCTCTGATCAAAAGCCCATCATTCTCTCCTTCCGCCCCTCCCAGAATTTGGGTCCCCTTCCATTCCGGTTCAATCAGTTGTGGCTTGATAACTCAGACGCCCCCTTACTTGTCGTTGCAGCCTGGAATGCTTCATTTTCCAAATCCCCCAATTTTGTCTGGGAAAGCAAGCTAAAAAAATCAAGCTAGCGCTTAAAGACTGGGCAAAAGAGTCCTACTTATCCCCCCATAAAGAGAAGCAGGACAGACTGGAGCAACTTAGACAGATTCAACAACAAATCGAAACAGACCCAGTGACAGAAGATCTAGTAAACCAAGAGAAAGAAGCACAACAACACCTCCAGACCACGCTTTGCAAAGAGGAAGAGCATTGGAGGTTGAAATCCAGGACTCTCTGGATAAAGGCTAGAGACTCTAACACTTCCTTCTTCCACAAACAGGCACAATCCCAAAGGAAAAAGAATACAGTGACAACAATTACCTCAAGCACAGGTCAACAAATTGACTCCTATGAAGAGATAAAATAGGAAGCCTATCACCACTTTAGCAATCTTTATCAACAACCAATAGAGGACACAATGCAAGAGGAAAACAATAAGTTGCTGGAAAATATTCCCAGCCTGGTCACCAATGAAGAAAACATCTAGCTTTCTCAAGAAATAACTGAGGAAGAAATTCGTAAATCCATCTGGAGCCTTGATCTTGACAAAGCGCCGTGGCCTGACGGTTTTTCAATCAGATTTTTTCAGCATTTTTGGGATGTTATAAAAAAGGATCTGAGGAAAATGCTAAATTACACTCTACTCTCCAAAAATTCCACGTTTCTTGCGCTCATCTCCAAAGATTCTAATCCCTCAAATTTCACTCATTTCCGCCCAATCTCTCTTTGCAACTCCTCATACAAAATCCTCACCAAGATAATTGCAAATCGTCTCAGGCCCCTACTTGCTAAGCTAATCTTAGAAAATCAGACTGGCTTCCTCAGAGACAAACAAATAAAAGATAATATCATCTTGGTACATGAAGCAATACACTCAAGCAAAAAAATCAAAAGCCCTAGAATGTTCATTAAGCTAGACATGGCAAATGCCTTTGATAGGGTAAACATAACTTCCTCCTTTCAACTCTACAGGATTATGGCTTCTCAGAGAACTTCATCAGTTGGACCAAATCTTGCATCAGTAATCCTTGGATCTCCCCTCTCCTCAATGGGCGCCCAACAAAGTTCTTCAAAGCAAGCAGAGGTCTCCGACAGGGTTTCCCTCTATCTCCCTCTCTCTACATACTTCTAGAAGATTCCCTCAATTGCAAACTGGAAGTGGAAAGGAGAAATGGAAAACTCCCAGGCCTACGCATAGCAAGAGGATTCAAGGAAATAAACCACTCCCAATTCGCCGATGACACTCGTTTGCTTGGGGAAGCCACAGTGCGCACTGCCACTCATTTCCAAAAGACCCTCAACTCCTTCCTTGCAGTCTCTGGAGGTAAGTTAAACCTTCTCAAATGCAGGATTTATGGATGGCACGTCCTAGGACACATAAAGGAACATATAGCAATAATCTTTGGCTTTCCCATAATCACCTCTTGGAATCACTTCAAGTATCTGGGTATGCCTATCTTCCTTAGTAGATACAACTCTTCAGCTTGGTTCGAAATAGTTGACAAAATTACATCAAGGATTCAGAGCTGGGGAGGCTAATAGCTCAACCCTGCAGGTAAAACAGTCTTAATCAAATCAGTGCTCTCCTCTCTTTCGATCTTCCAATGCTCAGGACTCCTAGCTCCTAAAAGCATTCTAGAGAAAATTGGCAAATCCTTAAGAAGTTTTCTGTGGCCAGGAGGCAAAACAAATACAAAGAAATTCCATCTAATTAATTGGAAGCAAGTCTGTCAAACTTATAACAAGGGCAGGCTGGCGATCAAAGATCCAACTATTATGAACATATCTATGGGAGCAAAGCTAGCATGGCGACTTGTAACAGGAAACTTAGATTGGTGGAAGAAAGCATTAGTGGAAAAGTACTTCCAATCTCCTAGACTAAGATGTCTAGAGGAACCTTTGCCTGCTACCCCAGGCTCCCCAATTTGGCATCTTCTAAAAAATGCAGCTTCTCTAATTCAAGAAAAACTCTCTTGGGCTCCCGACAATGGAGAGACAATAAATATATGGATGGATAGAATCCTCAATCATGAGCCTTTAAAATCTCTAGAGATCTTATACCCTCTTAAAAACTGGTGCTACATGAATGATCTAATGAAGCTACAAGACTTCTGCCTCTGGAATAATGAAGGGGACTGGGTTAGTTGGAAACCTCCCTGAGAATCTCACCCCCCTTCTTCCTGTTCTCTTTAATAATCTGGTTGGCTGTGCACCCCTCAACCGCTTTACTGCAGATTCCCGTAGCTGGGGAGGAAAAACTTTTTCTGTCAAAGAGGGATATTCCCATCTTCTCTCGAATCTTCCTGGATTCCCCACCTCTAAGATTTGGAAGGAAATCTGGTCTGGACCCTCACTTGCCAAAGTCAATGCCTTATGTTGGCTTCTCGCTCATGGTAAAATTTTAACTGCTGAAAACTTATTAAAGTGGGGCATTCAGGGGCCCTCCAGATGTCCCCTTTGTCTTGAAGTCTCCGAAACCATAAACCATCTCTTCCTAGAATGTAACTTTTCCCTTCAACTCTGGAGCCTTATATACCTTCCTCTACCAAACATCTCCCCCCTTCCTAAAAAATGGACCACTCTTCTTACTCATTGGAAACAAAGATATTCTGGCAGTTTCAAAAATAAAAAGGGTTTCACCCTCCTTTGGAAACAAATCCCTAAATTTGTCACTTGGGAGATATGGGTAGCTCGTAACCAGGCTATCTTTCGTGGCAAGTCTCCCTCAGTCAACATCTCCTTTGCAAAGATATGTGGTATAACTTCTGAAGTTTTCAGAAATAAAGCAATAGACCTTGATCCCCCATGTATCCTAGATTCAAGTGAAGAAGGCTGGGTTAAATATATCCGAGGACCAATGAAGAACAAAGAAACATCCCAAGTACAAGCCTCCAGGCAATCAAATTGGCAATTGTGCCTCGATGATAACAACTTCTCAGCCTGGCAGAGCCAGCAACATTCCCACCTTCTTTTCTTTGATGGTGCAACAATTGGAAACCCANGGGGTCATCTATGATTCCGAGGGAAATAAGTTAATCGATTATTCTTGGGGTCTTGGAAAAAAAACAAACAACAAAGAATAATTCCTAGCAGCGTACATGGGACTCAAGCTCGCCCAAGATCGACACATATAGTCTCTAATAGTCTTGGGCAATTCCGAAATTGTCATCAAAGAATTGAGAGGGATATCCAATTCGAAAAAATATCCGCTCAAAAGAATATCAGTAGTTATAAAATCTCTAAAGAAAATATTTGTGCGTCTGAGTGTTTTCCACGTTCTCTAAAAACAAAATACGGAGGCTGACAAAATGGCCAAAGAGGCTAAAAGCCTAGAACATAGTAACCTCCTCGCCAATCAAATCCATTCCAATGTTTGGCTTCCCTAAGCATTTATGTTCCTTAGTCCCCCTCCCACTTGTAGGAATTAACCACACCACTGCCCCCCCCTCCCCACTCACCTCTCCGAATTTCCAGGTTCACACCTACTTCAACATCCCACGTCACTCTCCACTCCCTCACCCACACCTTCGGTACTGCTCCCCTCCTCTTGGCATGCGCAGACACATGCCCCTTATTTCCTTCACATGCCACGCACCTTCGCTCCCATACCACACCTCAACACCTTTCATTTACTAGCATTTAAACTTTGCCTCCGGACGTCCGTCTGTGTACTTCCCCTCGTGGCAACCCAGGGCCCGTCTCATTCTTCTTTGACTGCTCGCTCGATGGAAATCATGAGCCCTCTTTATAATGGCCTCTCTAGGCCTTCCTCCAACATTCAATTGAAGCCCCTCTCTTTCGTTATTCAATTTCGCCCTTGCACCTCTGAGCTCCTGGATCCCATCTTTCTTTTTATTCCCTTGCTCTGCGCTTACTTCGATCACCTTATCAACATGCACCGAAGCACCACCAACAACCGAGATCCTTTCTCCTGTCCAGCCTGTGCACTGGACGAAATTCGGGGACAATTTCAAGAATTATAGGAAGAGTGCAGGCGAATTGAAGGCCGGTTGGACACTCATCATGAAGAGTTGCAGCAAGAAATCCATTCAATTCAAGAAAATGTGGTCGATATTCAATGCAAAATGCAAAGAATGGAATTTAGACATAATCAAGAATTAGCCATTGCCATGAGGGGCATAAACCGTAACACACAACATATTGAAGAGTTAAATCAATGGCCTGCCAATCCTCAACACCCTCCACACTCAGCTGGTACAGACGAATCCTGGATCCCTTCCACCTCCCATTCGGTGGCCAACATTAATTAGCTCATCTCAATTCCCCCCGGATTCACGGACCTGGCCTGGGATGGAGCAACTCAAGCGCACCAACATGAATACACAACCCAAGCTGAAGAAAATAGAGTGCCACAACGAGACAAAGCTGGCCCCTCCCACTCCAAATCAAGGTTTATATGAAGTGTAAATATAAAATTTTCCTTCACAGTTTTGTAGCCATTTTTACATGGCAACTATGTAGTGTCTACAACATAAAGACACCGTTTACTTCTGGTTTCGGCAAGAAAGACTGTAATCTCAGGATAAGTTGGATGATAGAGCCACTGGAATTTGCTTTTTGTAATGATTGCCTTTTTTTGATAAATATATAAATAACCGTTTTTGTTAAAAAAAAAACATAGCCAATGAATTCACTGAGTTTTTGACTTGACTCAATTGGAAACTTGATTAACACATTCTAATTGAAAAACTCAAAGGTTGATTCAATTATATTTGTTCAACTATTTCAACTAAAATATTGACATCACTAAGAGTTGACATAAGTCAACATCCTACACCCAAAATCCTTACATTTCTTCAAAGTAAAGTGCAAGAGAAGATCTACAAAAATAGATTTACTAGCATGCACACAACAATTACAATAATTAGAAGAGGGACAAATGAAGGTTGATCATGCAATTATATTCTTGGTGAAAGTGGAGTTGGATGATGAGAGAGGGGAACTTTGTTAATACTTGATAGAGTACTCTTACAAAATTTTTATTGATTAGGAAGTTGCACAACTAGTTCAATGGGAATTGTAAAAGGTTTCCCAACTGAAGTTGAACTAGTGGTTGTAATCAAAGGAAGTAATTCCTTAATGGATGTATGGGTGATCGATTGAGGATCCTATTCTTGTAAAGAAGTGGGCCAAAATTAGGTGCTAAAATTATCTAAAACAATTGGCATATCCATTTGCATTGGTGTAGAAGTTGATGTGCTTTGTTGTCTAATCATTATTTAGTGTGCTTGATGGTAGAGATAACTTTAACACTCTCAAGAACTTATTGTTTTTCAATATGAATGGTCAATGTTTAGTAGTTGAAGCTATGCTTGAGTCATTTCTTGAGTGACCATTTTCATTGGGAATTCGAGTCTTGAACTCTCCCACCATGACATTTTTCTTAAAAACCAATGTTGATTGCAACATTTAAACACCATTTTAACCAATGTTTCTTTGCACTTTGTTTAATATATATGTTAAGTAAACACTAGTGTTTTTTGTTTCTTAATGATGGCTACGATGTTGATACTTGATTACGAACTGTATTATTTAAAAAAGGGTCCTGCACTGGGTGGCTACAACAACCGTAACTTAATATGATTTCCTAGTCCCTTTGCAGTTGGCATACCGAATGTACAACACTGTCTGGCCACTAATGAGTTCTATGATGTATTATTAAAAAGGGGCCCTACACTAGGTGGCTACAACAACCGTAACTTATGATGATTTCTTAGGTCCTTTGTAGTTGACATATAGATCATACAACACTGTCTAGCCACCGATGATGGGTAGCACCTTGAAACAGGTGTGAGTTCTGTGATGCATTATTTAAAAATGGGTCTTGCATTGGGTGGCTATAACACTCGGACTTCATTTTCCAGAGTTCTTCGATTTGGGGTAGGTTTCATTTGTGCGATAAGATGTGTGTCACCTTGTGAAGCTGTGCGCATATTAACGATGAATTCTTTAAATATTTTTCCACCTTTCCCCCATCTTGTTGGCAATTGATGAGAGCATCATAATCAACCTTTCTTTCCCATTTAGATATGCGAGGTAG